>PKRV01000594.1:1199289-1327149 GCA_003709505.1 Hyphantria cunea
GGTATCAACATCAATGGCGAATACATCTCTCACTTGCGATTCGCAGATGACATCGTCATCATGGCAGAGACGTTGCAGGACCTACAACAGATGCTGAACGACCTGGCTGACTCGTCTGTGCGCATCGGCCTACGGATGAACTTCGACAAGACCAAGGTCATGTTCAATGAACATGTATTACCGGAACCGGTTTCGGTACACGGTGCCGTTCTCGAAGTTGTTCAAAAATATGTATACCTCGGGCAGGCTTTGCAGTTAGGTAGAAACAGCTTTGAGGACGAGGTGAACAGAAGAATCCAGCTAGGTTGGGCAGCGTTTGGGAAGCTTCGTCGGGTCTTCTCATCATCGATCCCATAGTGCCTAAAGACGAAAGTCTTCAATGCGTGCGTCCTACCCGTAATGACATACGGAGCCGAAACATGGACACTTACGGTTCGACTGGTCCATAAGTTTAAAAGTCGCTCAGCGTGCAATGGAGAGGTATATGCTCGGCGTTTCTCTAAGGGATCGCATTAGAAACGAGGTGATCCGACAAAGAACCAGGGTCATCGACGTAGCCCACAGGATTAGCAAGCTGAAGAGGCAGTGGGCTGGCCACATTTGCCGAAGAACCGATAACCGTTGGGGTAAACGAGTTCTTGAGTGGAGACCGCGTCTTGGCAAACGTAGTGTAGGACGTCCATAAGCCAGGTGGAGCGATGATTTGCGCAAGACGGCTGGCAGGAGCTGGATGCGAGAAGCCATAGATCGAACTAAGTGGCGTGAAATTGGAGAGGCCTATGTCCAGCCGTGGACTGCGATAGGCTGATGATGAAATTAATTTGAAAATATTTATTACTTTTGATATTATGATTTTAAAAGTCATCAAAACATTTAACGTATAATAACTGAGTGACATTTTTAGAAGTTTATTTGTGTATGTTTTTTATATTATAATAATATGTACACTATAGATATCGTGTTTAAGTAATATTGACTAATTAATACCGCATTCTATCTTAATCATTTAAGTAAAAGGTAACTCTTAAATGGTGACGTATGGCCTAAAAGCCCGCATGTATTCAGAAAAAAATCAATTCACTACTTTTCCCACGCTTCTCATATTAAGTGGCTAAGTAACGCCAAGTTTAGTTGCGACCACGCTGTAGAGGAGCATTTCTCTGTAAGTTCGGCTAAAATCTGTAAGTTAAATGGCTCTTAAGCTTTCTACCAGTCTGAGAGAACATTACCACTCAAGTATATTTTTTTAGTTCAGAGGTGCACAGCTTTGAATTGTGATTTGTGATAAATTAGAATCGATTAATAAATATTATTAATCGATTCTAATTTATCAAACTTTTGTCAATAAATTAGTGTTTTAAAATAGATCTTTATGCAAAGCGTGATTGAAATTTGTTGCAATTTTTTGATTTTGTATTTTCTGTGTAAAATTTTATAACGTATTCCAGTGTGTATTATTTAACACTATAGAAACAAATGCTAAAGGTCCCTAATTTAGTTCTGGTTTAGTTTTATTAGATATTATATTTTGAACCTTACTATATGAAGACTACAATAGTTTGTCAGATTACTCGGTACAACAGTAACATTCAACGAACAAGTAAAACTATTTGAAAAAACCTCGACTGCGTCAATACCTGCCATCTTTTATAATTTTGATGTACCAGTGACACTCTTAAGATTAAGACGAATTGCTATTGACATAACTCACATAAAAATACGATAACCCGTTTAGGCTCTAGGGCGTACCAAAGAAATATACAGACACAAACACTCGAAAACATAACCATCCTTCTTTCGTAGTCGGGTAAAAAATGCAACCATAAAAATTAAAGGTGGATTGGTAATCATTCTTTGCATCGATCTGCAATTGTAACTCATATACTAGTACAATGTAGTGGAAATACTGTTCAGGGTTACTCGTATACGAGGGCCTTGACTAACTTTGTCTATTGTATCGCTGTGTTGCTGTGAAGAATAATCCAGAATATGAGATTATAAGCTTTAAAAGCAATACTGGCTCACTCAATGGTAATAAAAATGTAAAACAGATATATTAGAGTACAATCCATCACATGCATGATAATATAACTGTAGCTTATAACACACAATACACATTTACCAGTACACCTACATATTACCAATCGTGTAAAATGTATTGCACACAAAGGCAAGTATTGGAGTATCACATGAACCAATCTCGTTTCTCGACGACAAAGGATAAGTTTAACGTCTGTCGTGCGTGAAAATTCTCTGTATCGTTCAGGTGTATCGGAATGAATTCTCGGAGAGGGGTGTGATTGTTCTGCATTGCACTGTAAACTACTATGTTCTTAATAATAAATAAAGAATCTGAATAGATTTTTCTTATTTTTTTTTCTTTATTTTTAAGGGACTTTCGCCCTATTAGAGTATGCCAGTTAGTACAGTCGTCCTAAATTTTTTTGTACGAAAGATATTTGCGTCGACATGACTTACAACCTTAATAGACTTAATCAAAAAGGGCTATGAAATTAAATGTAAAATCAAACTACATTAATGTAGTCAGATGAACTTATTTACTAGTATTTCAAAATTTACAAAAAATTCAGATCAAGAATAAACAGTCAGTGTTTTAGCAAGAGAACAAGTGAATTGAACGAGTGACAAGGCACCAACGACAAAGGGATTAAATAAATGATTTATGTAACTTTCCTTACAGATAGGAATAGGTACATTCTCATGTGTAAGATATTCGCGCGCTAATGAAATTATCTGCTTTCTCGAAGGGTGGTGATTAACGACCCTTGTGAAATGGTGGGGAAACGAATCTGATTTTGCATATTACATATTAATTTTCAGTCGGATTGGGATTGGTGTTAATGATTGTAGGTGTCGGGGGTGATTTCAACGAGAGTTGTTTCATAGGAAGGGAGTTACTTACACTAGCTTTTATTGTCTAGATCGTTTGCGAGTTATTTTAACGGAAACAGTATTTTTTTCCTGATGAAAGGTACCGTTGTGTGATATTCTGTCCTCAGAAACCATGTAGGTACAAAAAATTTATCATAATTGGTACAGTAACGTCACTAGTAATATACAAATTAAAAATATTAGTTCGATTTTGATACTGCTTTTTCATGAGTATCATGACACGTAATGTTTCCTATAAGAGTTTAACTCTTAAATACAATATAAAAGTATTCATATCTCTTCTATTGGAATGTGTTTAAAAATCTTACTATACTGCTACATCACTATATATATATATATACATAAGGTACTATTTGATAAATATTTATTTCCATTATTTTTGAGAATAGACAAATAAAATCTAGATAGGAACTTCGGTGTCAACGCAGTAAATAAATTTAACTAGATTTTCTATATTCAGATAATGAAAATTTCGCCAATACCATTATGTAATGGCATTTCCATCCAAAGAAAATATGAAGTTAAGTTTACCAATACAGATAGGTATAAAACAAGCAATAACAGTCACTTCAAAAATAAAGCCAGGTCTTAAACATTTTTGGTATTCCTATATTTTCACTTTCCAACAACTATGTGGGTAGAATTATATACCTATTGACGTCACAATAACAGTTATCTAGTCTTGTGCCACGCTAACATTATGTAGATGTATTCACTCGATACAATCCTCCATTACTAGTTGATCTCTTGAGGTAAAAACCCTTTTCCTCATTTGAAACAAGTTGGCAGGTCTCTTTACACTGGCGGTTTGGGTACGGTTTAAGGTTAGCAGCAGTATTGTCGTCCTTCATTGATTAATGTCGTAGTTTATCCACGATATGACAACAATGGCGTCTTCCCCGAATACCTTAATGCGTTGTACCTATAGGTTTTATTTACCACTCCCTTGTCTATATGCAAAGGATGTTTCTTTAATCAATAGTGTATTATTTTTTCTTCGTGCGTATCAGTTGTGGCTGGGGTCCTGTAAACAATAAATTGAATCATGAAGATTTATGGAGTCTATATATTCGATTGTACTTTCAGTTATACCTATTAATAATAATATTAAAATTAACAACAGCTTAGAAAAGGGAGTCGATAGTTAATAATTTGATATTACGTATAGAAAACGTGAATAGCATTAATAATTATGAAACATTGGAACCCTGTATTGAAATTTAAATTTACCATAGATTTTATTTTATCCTATTCTTTATTTCTTGTTTCCAGGGCTGCAAGTGGGTGGATCACTTACAGAGCTGTTGATTTACACTTCTGCTTTCTATTAAGTATATTTTTGTCTGGAACAGAGTTCTAGATTACAAAACAAACAAAAAACTACACCCTGTACAGTAGTCGAAGTATTTGATGGATGGGATCATCGCACCATTATATGCAAATGTTCACCAACGTGTACGCCGATATGCGATCATCCAAATTTGTACAGCCACCGGTTTTGATGACGAATAGCCTCACGCTTGTGGGAAATATTCATCATTGATGTTTTTCAAATAAATATTTATACGTAATCAATTGGAAAATCATTACTATTGATTAGGTAGTTTAATCATTTAGCGAAATAGTATAAGTGTTTGCTGAAGAGTTAATGCCTAAATTTTTTGATTTAAGGATGCCCATGATCTGCTTTCTTCTTTGATAAGACTTATTGATATGAATTACCTGCTAAGTAAGTATGACATTCATAACACAATCAATAGTACCTAAAAGATAGTTTTTTTTGATAAAGATATAAAAAGTATTTATAAAATAAATTGATCAAGAATAACTAAGTACCTCTATTATCATACAAGTGCCTGTGATTAGTTTCACAGCATTTTCATAGTTCATCTTGTTTATAATTAGACAAATCTATTTCACTATTTAGAAACTGTCATCATAAGTCTGATGATCCAGTTCGAAGGAACCGTCAATAGACTATTGTCTATCGAACTTCTGACTTTCAACTTGAAAGAATATATTCCAGAAAGATATATTTATAAATTAGATCCTCTTAACGCTTCCCTACCCACTGTTTTTATACCTGATATAGATGTTTAATTTTTCACAGCAATATTCTAAAATAACCCTCCACTACCAGGTACATATGTGTGAGGACCGATGATGTATACACTTCAGCACCCTGTGACATATCACACATGGGAGGCGTGCTTCCTGGCGCGAACGCTGCAGGCGCAGTGTTGAGTTGTTCCTTGTTTATTAAATAAAGCAATAAACAGAATAATATATACATATAAGAACGAAACGGTAATAAATATATCGTATAGATGGAAATGAAGCTGTTATTTTGTAAACAGTGTTATTTAAATACTTTTATTTTTGGTTCCAAAGAGTCCAAACACATTTTATTGAGTTCGTTAAAAAAATTTAGTAGAGACTTTTTGTAATCGCTATTTAAAACTGAACAACAAACGTGATTTTTTTTTGCTTGTTTTTGCTCGATATAGGTAACGGAAATGCTTGAAATGTATAGATAATGGTACGGAACCTGTTCTGGTCTTTTTAATTTAGCTACTGCGGCTGACGAACTCCACCCTATTCGATTGTTATTTTATTACTCGGATAATGTTCTGCAAATTCTTCTTTTGTAGATATGACTTCCATCTTTTCGATCCAGGATAGACATCTGTAAGGAAAAACGGGTAATTTCTAAGATTTTAGTAACATACAACACAATAACTATTTAAAGTAGTTATTGTAAAATGAAAGTCTGTCATTTTGCATAGTGAATTAGGATATTTCACATGTTCCAATTAGGTATAATATCTTTTAGCCAATCTAAAGTTTCGAACGTATTTCAGCATTCGAAGTTATACGAATCACGTGTAACAATAATGAAAATTATAATAATTATTAAATTACAAACTAAATAAATAATTAAGTAGTATGTAAGAATTCTAAGTGAACTTATTCTAATAGATATAATTTATTAACAGTATTGTCTATTAGGTAAAGTTGATCTCGTAGTCTTTTATTATTGTTAAAACATAGTAGTATAAAAATATTCGATTCACTTAATTAAGTTATCTAAGAACCTCGTACCATCAAGCAAATGGTGAAACTAATGATTACGGAATGATGTGTAAAAAAGGGACGAAGGAAGGAACACTTTCCTACGTCTATTCTGAAAAAGCAAAAAATGGATCCTTGATGGAGAGACGAAAAAAGACCAAATTTCGTCTCAGGAGAGTAAGACTGCAGAATCTGAGTGTAAGCAAACATAGGAAAAGGCATCAAGAAAAATGTTAATCCACTTGAAATTAGAACCAAGGATTAACCGATTAAAGGTTGTTTTTCTCTGGATGTTCACGTGTTTTAGAGAGATACTTGGCAACAAATAAAAACGAGATATCTGTGACTAGTAAGAGAGAAACGGAAGTACAAAAGAAGCGAGACAAAATATGGCATTTTGATTAATACGTAGCCATTGCTCAGAGCCGGCTGTGTACCATTGCTAAGTAATGACCACTCCATAAAGACATGGTTAAGGTTAAAAGAAAATTACTTTATCAACGCCTTGTTTTAAATAAATATCCTGTTTCAGGAAATATTATTGTTGTTTTCAATACAAGAAATTGAGATGTTAGTGAGATGTTAAGATTCGGCCGCCTTATTGATAGCTACACAAATGATGTATTATAGGTATCGTTTATTTTGTTAGGAACTTTTGTTTTAAGCGTTTTATTTGAAACATGGCGGGTTAATTTTATTGCTGCTATTAATTACGTGATTGTGAATAGATAATGATAATTAAAATGTGTTTATTATAGTAATAAATTTCATTATTGGGTGTTTTTTTATTATTAGCTAATGGGTGTCGCGTTTCATGTTTGTTATTAAATTAATGGGCTCTATGTAAAGAGTTTTAACACATGTTTCCGAATGAGGTAATATGATGGAGTGTCGTAACTCGGTTTTCAATACAAGCATTTATTAGGCAATTTTGACTTACAATAAATTTCTAAAGTTTGTTTATATGGCATGACATTAATTTGAATTTAGAAATGGAACTTTAGTTTCATAGATGGTAAGTTTCTAACGTAAAAAGAAACTCAACTTAAACTCTTAACGTTAAAAGGCGAAATAACATTTTCATATGGAAAACCTGAAATTTGTTTCGCACCACTATTTTAACAAGTGAAGGAAGAAATCGTAATACAACATTATACAAAGATGGCCTTGCCCTAAGCCAAATCAAAACAAAAATACAGGATATTAAAATGCAATAAAAAAGCACTTAATATACCAACTAAGATGAGACAAAAAATATAAATGTAAATCGTGCGCCTATGACGTTCTCATTGGTTAAAAAGGGTTAAGACAGCTGTCACACTGGTGCTCCACCAAAGGAATGAATAATTGTTTGAGATAATCTGTGACAGATCCGTCTTACTAAAAAACTCGGCATGTGACGTAGATAAATAATATTTAACCGTGAATTTTATACCTGTTTTAATTACCTGGATTCTCACAATGTGTGTCATAGCTTTGTTTTGTTTTTTATTTGATTTTTGATTTGATAATTTCAGGGTTAACTTTTTTAATGGTGTTTTTATTTAAGGATTCATTTTTCGAATTAAGAAGACGTTAAGGTCATTAGTTCTTTTGTTCTGTGATGAGGGGGAGTTTGTCATTTTGAGAGGAGTTAATTTGTAGAGAGTGAGACTTTACAAGACTATTAAAAGGGCTAGACTTTAATGATTTCCGTTTTAATGGAAAATTTAGAACCAAAAATTTATAGGTTATACTAGCATTTATTATGAGAAATTTACGATTTTTACATAAACACATTTTCATTTTGAAAAAACTGTTTGGATGTAAATTTTTGTGTTTTGTTATAGGTAATTAACAACATACTAGCATTTTTATTGAGTTATTCAATTTTTACGTTTAAAATCATTTTTACTTGACTGCAGAAAATTATTTAGATAGAAAGATAGAAAACTCTTTATGTGCAAACTATAATATTACTGTTAGAAGAGCGTACATGAAATGTGAGACGGAGTGTACAAAAGGCGACCTTATTGCCAAAAGCAATCTCTTCCAGGCAACCTTAATTTTTTGTTGTACTTTTGTAATTATTTGTACTTAATCTAAATTATTTTCCTACAAAAAGTGCTCTAAAGGGTAAATCAGGTAGAGGTTGAGTTAGATAATCAATTATGTATATCTTGCCTAGGTGAGGCCACCGAAGCAGATAGGCAGAATGGTGTCGCCATTACCAACTAATTCCTTGTCATTTGCCTGCGGCCGCTTTGCGACGACGGTCAACCGATTCTGTACTCTCATGTATATACTTGAGGTAAACTCTGATTGCTTGTCCCTATGTATGTGTGTATTTATATCTATGTATGTTCAGTTCTATGATATATAGTTTCTGTAGATGTTTTTGGAGTAAATAAGTGTTAAGGCTTGAGACGATGATGGTTACAGCAACTAAATTAGTAGTAGATCTCCTATACTGTCTTATATTCGTAAAGATTATTGGTTGTGAAAAATACATTATCGTATCGATTTCAAAGCTACTACAGTTTTAGGAAAGGATACTATGAATAATAATGTACATACTAGTGATCGCCCAATTGTCGTAATTCGACCATAATTGTTTTATTTTTAAACATACTATACATACTCTGTATAAACTTTAACTGTGTCAAATTTCGTACTCCTCCATTCGCATTATTTTCGTGAAAAAGGGTACAAAATTAATGCTTCGCGTATTTATTTATATAAATCTACTAAAATACAGTAGGTATCTATCACTTTTAATGTCGGTTAGAACAGATATATATCTTTAAATGTGTAAAACTTGGGCTAGATAATATACTTAAATTTTATGCTTTTTTCAGATTTTCTCATCAATTTACGTAAACACCTATTTCATTACAAATTTTAATGAAGATATCTAGTTCAAATTTACAAAAACACACACATACGCACATTGATAAACTATCGTGTTTATAATATGAATTAATATTAATGACGTAAATGAGTAAATCAGTTTACGTATTAGTTTTTTTTTTTAAATATGTATGTGAAAATAATTTAATTAAAAACTTAAGCAGACGTTAAATAAATACTTTTTAAATATATATTTATGAATAGATATCATTTTTAATGTAAGCTTAATGAAGTCATCACCACACATAAATGGGTATAATAAATTAGAATGTGTATAATATTCAAATGTAACTAGAAAATAAACGATAACAATAAATATTAATATCTATAACTTCACCTTTGAGATGATTGTGAACCGATTTATTGATTTATTTTGGTGCAAGATGTTATACTGTCTTAGACCATTACAGAAATTAAGTGATAAAAAATATGAAAAAACTTCCATTGCGTCTTTAAATCTCCTAAAATTAGAGAAATAGTAGCATTGCTGGCCGTTAGTAGCAGGCAAAGTAGAAAAAGCCAAGTCACACGAAGAATACTTATTGAGGCTAATACTAATTAAAGTACTTAATAATCACATTGTTTAACAAAACATCGGAAATTTAATTGATACAAGTAACAAATATGTTTTCGATCTTCTTTATCCATACCTAGTAATATTACATATTCAAAAGTACCTCTGTCTGTCTCTCTATTACAATTTCACGGTTATACCACGGCACTGATTTCAATAAAATTTGGCATGAACATAGTTTGCCTTTTAAGGAAGAACATTACCGCTATTATGATCATACACGTGGACAAAACCGCGGGCAATAGCCAGTTATTTGTACTAATCTATACTAATATTATAAACGTGAAACTTTGTGAGGATGTTTGTTAGTCTTTCACGCAAAAACTTCTGAACGGATTTGGATAAAACTTCACAGTAATATAGCTGATACATCAGAATAACACATAGGCTACTATTTGCCGCGATAGCCGACATACACGCGTTCAAATCCGTGGGCAATATCCAGTAATATTATATAAAGGTGTTACCCCTTTATTACCGATTTCCATGAATGTCAGACAGCGGCACTTTACAAATGTCTTCACATACAAACTTAATTAAGCTCCGGTACAGAACCTTGACCCTGCCACACGTCGGAGAGCGTGGTCGACGTACGCAAATGGTCCGGATTATCCCGTAATAGCGCGACCATTCCATCTAAGTGTCCAGTAGTCTTAGTTGGCCACTGTATAGAATCGATTGTTGTTACTGCCGTAATATTACACTGTCGTTTTGTTGGTTGTAGAGAAAGAGGTGTATGAAAAAAAATTTAGAAGTTATATTTGTGGGGTAAATGTATGTACCTTTTGTATTCCTAGACTGTCACTAAATTTCTTGTAGTAGATTTTCTTTATTTATAGCAAATTGAATAGCCATTTTCAACTTCTAATACCAATGATGATGCAAAGGTCAAAAGGACAGGCATGTCACCTGAAGGAAAGTAACTACTGTCGCTCATAGATAAATAGTTTTCAAGATTTATAGGTAAATTGGCATCCATTTAGGTCGTAATAAGTAGGTAAGTACCTATGCTTTTCTGTGTATCTCTACATGTGTGTGATAGTTCAGAGGCTGTTTCAGTTTAAAAATACTAACCAATTAATAAATAAAAATATTATTAGGTATGAAAGCTACACATTTTTTTCAAAACTAGATCATAGTTATGTCAATATTAATTATATTAAAAATAATTATGTAGATGAATTATGATATGTGGATGTACATTGGATTTAGTTTAATATAAATACTTGGATGTTTAATATAACTACATTTCGAGTTATATACAAATCGGGTAAAACTTTTACTTATTCTCATTAAAAAAATAAAATAAAAAAGGTATTATTTTTTCACTTTGTCTCCACAGGTTGACTAGAGTCCATCAAACTTGTTAAAGTATGCGTTATAAAAACAAAATAACAAAGCAAAGAAATAGCATATCTACACAGGCGTCTCGCCTCCATCAATCACCCACAATATTTGCTATTGGTCGTAATCTGTGTGCCCAAACTCTCACTCGGGGGACATACACACTATGGAACAAAAATCGACTCTCACGGAAATTATATTGATATTCAATACACAATAAATGGCTCCTGTCAAAAACTTGCTGTTCGCTCCTACGGTCATCCCTAAGCTATCTGTGTCATTTGCTATTGGAAACGCAGCATATATCTGTCCTTTTTCACCTCTATATATTTTATAAGTTAGAGTGAGATAAACATGTATAGTGGGTTTAGCTCGCCTTTGTCACGAGAACTGAACTAATTTTTCATCATAGGGCCCGCGACAGTTACAAATGCGGCCCGAACTGTCTCCTTCTTTAATAATACTTTTTATATATTTTTTTTCAAGGGTAGTTCGCCCTCCGCCGAATAAAGATTTTCATTTGGACGCCTGAGAGAAAAAAAATTGGAAGAAGCTTAAAATGCAATTTGTTTGTTTAAACTCTTTAATGCCGTTGTAATTAGAAAAAAAGGGGAATTTTTATGATTTTAATGGACAAAATACTTTTCCTGCTAAAGTAATACGTGATTAGAAAACACTAAATAGGAGTAGTCCCATCAAAATAATATATTTTTGTTAGCGAGCTCACAGTTAAGATTGTGTTAGTATTAATCTTACAGAACAAAAGTATCATATCTGCTAATACTACCTGTCCTTACTACCCGTACTACCTGTCCTTCAATCAATCAATCAATCAACAACCCATAACGTCCCACTGCTGGGCTCGGGTCTCCTCTCAGGGGAGGGTTAAGGCCATACGCCCCCACGCTGGCCAAGTGCGGGTTGGGGACTGGCAGGACAACGTTGTGGCTACGTAATCTTGCCGTTGGATGTTTTCAAGCCGCCCAAAGGCCTCCAACTAAGCTTCACGACTGTTATCCTATGATAACAACCGGGACCGACTGCTTAACGTGACCTCCGAATCACGGAGACGCTCATGATAACATGCCACTAGCGGTAACCCATCCAGGTACTGACCGCGCCGTCGTTGCTTACCCTCGGTGATTGTTTCTAAACACCGAGTGCAACTGGGCTATGAGCGCCTCTTCTGTCCTTCGTAGACTATAATTAGGCATTTGACTCCTTGATATATAATATATGGGATTCTTTAAAAATCCAAGGAGTGGAAAGTAACAAATATATTATCCATCCACACTTTCGCATTTATAAAAGTTAACCGACAAAACCACTTTCAATATCTCTAATAATATTTATTAGCTATATTAATAAGAACTTCAACGTATTGACGTCTTAATCGTATTTAATTTATTTGACGGCTAACGTCTATATACGTTATTTATATTTATAATGTAATGTAATAATATATTAATCAGCGTGACTGTTATTATCTACATGTAGTACATCTTTGAATGTTTTTTTGTATTTGGACGCAGCTAAATTCCCTTTTTTATTTGTAGAAAGTAATAAGTTTGTGTTAAATTTATTTCTAAATGATTGTAGGACTATTTAAAGAACTATATTGTCTATGTGTTTTCACTTATTTCAAAGATTATATTAAAGGATTGCGAGTTACAAGTTTATTAAGCCATCTAGGAATATCTAATTTATATATAGTTCGTATTTCCGGTGATTTTTATTGAAAAGTTTTACTTACTAGTTGAGTAATAACCGCTAATTCTTCAAAATATTCTGCATATTTTAATATGACGATACTAAGAATAATACATAGGGTCCAATCATGTGCATGCATTTATTACAAAATATAAAAGAAAACAGATGTTACAAAATCTCTTGAGGCACAGGCAGCCATCTCGGGAGCCAAAACACCCTCTGCATTATAATTCGGCACCCCATCAGATCAACTGCGCGCGTCCGATCAATCTCTGTACGAATCTGTCATGTTCGGTTTATGAGAAAAATTGTTAGGATGTGCAAAGGAACCCTCCCTTTCTGTGTTGGTTTATTTAGGATATTGGTTTGATAAATAAATAATATCGATATTCAATATTTGGTTGTATGTATATGAAAATATATCAGTTTGATTTCGCAAAAGGGTTGGGGCTTCGAATAAAATACGGCGAGAGAACATTAGGTACATCACATGTAGTAATCGCATTTACACTATGCGTAGTGTAAATACTACGGTATTTTATTTGTTTATTAATAGCAAAACTTAGATTGATGACTCACATTGTAGCGGCCTATTTGCTTCTACATCATTGGACCCAAATAATTATAAATTAGACATTGTATATTAATACATTAAATTCTGAAGCAACTAACAGAGGTTCACTGCATTCGTTTCGCTTAGTATTAAATGTTATTATTGGTATTATGTAACGTAGGCATGTAGGTAGGTAGGTAGTATGTAGTTATGTACTTTTACTAACAAATCCCGAAAATAAACTGTTAACGCACAAATGCTTGAAGAAAATTCTTGGTTGGAAATCATTTGTCTAAGCATTCGAGGGGTCAATGCGACGCGGCCGTTCCCACGCTGAACTTCCCGATATATACCAAGATAAAACTAACTTCGTATTACTTAAGTGACCTAAATTGGTCTTTAATACAAGGGCACTAAGGTTTAAAACTCCTAAAGTACCTGCTTTCGGAAAGTGTATTTATGTTTGTAGTGGTGTAGGTATTTTCAGAGAGTTTTCGCTAATCGCCTAGAAAAAATATTTGCCGAATCAGCTCCGGTTCTTTTTCTACTGATAAATGTGCAAAGAATATGTATCTGGCAATTCGTGTAGTTCGGATCCTTTTGTTTCATTAAGTGCTTTAGTGGTAGAACTTTTTTTGTTCTCCCTGGGAAATCTGGCACATGTTGATGCGGTACGAGAGTGAAGCATTTGTTTGCTGAGGAGATAAGTGATTGAAATTTGAAACTGTATTTAAAATAATTACTGTAATATAATAGAATATTATTATTTAAGTTAAATAAATTTTGTAAGAGGTTTTGGTATATGAATTTAATCTTTTACTAGCTGGTTGAAATTCATTAATAAAAATGTTTTTAGTAGTCAATTTGAATGATAGCCAGGACCCTTATATATTTGTGACTATTAGGATTTTCTGGTAGATTTTAATTAAATACCATTACACCCTCAGACGCAATGATACTCTTTTTCTCATTACCACTTAGTACCTGATTATACATAAGACTAATATTTTATTAAACATGTTGTGAGGGTAAAGACGTTTGAAGTTGCAGGGATAATATACACTTTCATTCATTTTCATTTCCTTCTTGTGACAATCGCCAAAATAACTGAAAATACTATGTTTTTTCCATTTATTATTTAGAAGTTATCGTAAACCAGTTAGTAAAGGTGCAAAGATTAAAAGAGAATGAGGTGAGAATATAAGATTTTATAAAAATAGATAGAAAGGCTCTTAAAATGAAATATCTAGGTATATCAAAATTCTACAAAGTCGAGACCACGCATTAGGACGGCGGGCACACTGAGAGCGGATAGATATTGAAATTCAAATGGCCGTCCGTGATTTAGTATTCATTTGACGTGATGGAGGCTTTACTACGGTTTAGGTTTCGCCAGGCGTCGTCTTCTCGTACATCATAGCGCGCTACGTTTCAGACGATTAAGCCGGAGATATACTGAGAGCAACTACACAGTGCTAGATTGAATCTTTTAATTGAAGTGAAAGTGAGAAGGTGAATTTGTGATAGACAGGTGATTAACAGAGGTAAAGGCCTGTATTTACTAACTAATTTTTCATCGAGAGAGCCTCACATTCTTTCAATCTAAATTTATATATAAACTTAGATGTACTAATAGAATATTATTGTGATAGGAATTTTATTTTCATAATTAGGAAAAAGGAAAAAAAATTGGAAAATATGGTAAGGGAAAATGAAAATTGCACTACATATAAAAATATAAGTAAAATGAAAAAAATGGAGATGAATTGTTTATTTACAACAAATATTGACATCTCAAGGCCTATGAGTATTCTACAAATCAAGACTAAAAGACACTAATGCTGACTAATTTAAAGGCTAACACAAAATATTAGAATTTATGTTAAGAAATTTATGGATTAGATCTGTAGAATGCTTAGTGTATCCCCATCCTCGGCTGGTTGACGGCGGAGTAATCCCAAAAGATTTCCACTTGGAGCGAGCATCAAGTCGCGTCGCCCCACAGCTACACACTCTAAATAATAAACAGCTCTACCTACAACACTTTTATATAAAGATGTGTGTTATGCAAGGAAATATGAACTTTAAGTAAAGCAGTATTACTAAGTACTTATATATTAAGGCAAATATTTAAAAGCGAATAACAGTAAATTTATAGTTACTGTTTTAAACCTAGAACAGTTTGTTTTTTTACAATAAGTAGATAAAAAAAATCTAGAATTAGGTTAAATTTAATTGTAACTTTTCCAACAATATTTATTGTAACATGCGATGTCTTATAAAAAGAATAAATTTTGAGTAGTGAATGACGTAAAATGTTTTGTTGATAATACTGCGACATTTGTTATGCTTCTGGTTTCATTAAACTACCAAATTATATCTCATCGGTACACCTATACGAAATATCAGTATTGCAAATATTCAAAAAGAGCTCAGCAAGATACTAAACAACAAATCATGTCTACACAAGCGTATCTGGTACAACAAAAATATTAATAACGTCGTTTATTTGCTTTTACCGAAATTGTACGCACTCCGTCAATGTAGCGTACATACATACCTACTTACTTTCTATATATATATATATATATATATATATATATATATATATATATATTATATGATTATATTTAGTTAATATGTTATGAACTTATAGGTTTATTTTAGAAACATTTATTGGTACCTAATAAGTGATGTAATTTGTTGCCTATGTGTTTAATAAAAGAAGTACAAGTAATACGTTTCTACAAATATGACAATTCTCATTGTTCTCTTAGGTGATATATTATATTTCATATTCTCAATGCATCTGAAGATATATAAAGAAAATAATTAACAGGTCAGAGTGCAAACTCATGCACACATTTGTTATTATCATAAATAAATGTTTCAAAAGGAATATCCAATCGCAATTTAATCACCGGTGGAAGCTATGATCACGTTCACCTGCAAACATAAGCGCCAATTTATGTAAAGTCGACTTGATATTAATAAAACAATTGCAAAATTTTTCACAGTCGTGAACTGATGTCAGGTACAAATGGTTGAGAAAGGACAGAAAACTACACTTCTTTTGCTGACCTTAGGATATAAATGTCATTCTCTGTTACCTTCTACAATCCTTTTGCAAGCACGTAGACCATTGTCTGGTGTGTTCGCTATGTAACTTTGCCCATTGTACGAAAGAGTCAATGGAAAACGAATTAACTTAAAATATATAAATTAGCGGAGTATTGGAATACAGGGTTATGTCCATTGATGCATTCGCTCAGGGCCACTGTGCATGCGATTGATGCACCGGCGACGGCCGACGTATTACAATCGTTATGTATCTAATGTCATTGCGTTCCAGTTCGACTACTGTTTGTCTGTGTCTACATTCAAGGAGTTTTATTTTAGTGTTAGATGAGACAGAACATGAACTGGAATAGGCAGATGTTTCCACTTGAAATTTCATTTTGATAAATTTTCTAACATATCAGAAGTATTAAAGGGCTAAAGGAATCATGGAAAAATGAAAATCTTTCTGTAACTATCATTGGGATTAAGTAATAGTTCTTCTAAATCTTTCATGTTCTATAAATATTATTATGTATACAATATACCTTAATATTGTGCTAAAATCAAGAACGCGTCATTTCAATGCATTCAATATTTGCAACTATTTCATAATCATAGCTCTAGTCATATTTGGCTAAGTATTTTACTTCATAAGAATGTGGACTACTGCACTTAAAAATACAACAATTTAAAATACTTAGGTAGGGAATGGCCAACAAGTTGTTCGTTTGAGGATCAAAAGTAAAGTTTGTGAGGTAACTATTTAATAGGGAACGTGGAGAGCGAAGGTTTGAATCAGTTTGAAGTTGAACTTGTGGATGTACTGGATATGCAAACTGAAGTGACTTTTTACGTCAGTTATTTTACGAAACCTGAATACTATTCAGGTTTGTGTGGGTCAACATGTGTCCATTTTTTTGTTTATCCAGTATATAAAAACCAGTTGTAACTAAAACATTTAAATGAATGTTCTTTTGAAAGTGTAGTTCTTATTTATACATATTCAGGTTTAGATATTTTTAGTTGAAAATTTTTAAATCTGGATAACTACAATTGTTTCCCAATTTCATGGAGGATTTTTAAGCAGATATTGTATTAAATAGAAGTTTTTCTTTATCTCATCATCTTACCATTGAAGATTTACCTTATTAACACATACTTCGTTGTACAGCGATACTTATTAAATATTCAGATAGAATATTCAACCTAGAAAAACGAAAGCGAATAACCTTTACCACAAAAAGGTTATCCTATCCCTTCTAGCTAACTAGAACAACGTAGGAAGCGTTCACAAGACTGGCTGAAACATAAATCTGGCTCGGCGGCTCGGTCGCGTGGAAACTTTTTGAATTATTAGTTTTAATTTCCGCCTAAGATCCGCCGCGTCCCCGTATCTGTCAGCGGTCATATACAACCCACGTGTATGTGTTTGTGAAAGCCTTACTTACGTATGAAATGTTATGAAGCGGAGAATTTAATTAGCTATGGATTTTGTTCGAATTCTGTGGCTAGAGATAAATTGTGCTCTTGAGACTTTGAGAAAGTTTTAATATTTTATGATTTTAACTGTTTTATAATGTTTAAAATTAGTTTTGTTTAAGAGCTTTAAGAAATAGTTAGGTTATTATAACCCTTAACATTTTCAAAAGCTAGTTTATAAATTTCTCAACAAAAGCTGGATTGGGATAGGAGAATTGTAGCTATCCTGTATTCCCACAGGTTTATTAATTTTTAAATTAAGATATTTGTCTTCAGAAAAAAAGAAAGTCAAGTCAGAGAAAGTGGAGGTACACTTTTAAACTTCTTATTGGCTAAAATGTAAGAGTTATGCAGTTGCACAGATTTGGTAAGTAATAAAGAAACACTTTACTGTTTAGATAATTAGAGAAATTATTATTTTCATAAATTAGTCAAGATAGCTCATAATCCTTTAATTTAATCTATTAATATCTCAATTTAAACATCATGATTTGCAAAACAACGAACCCATATAATCTCACCAACATAATATGCGTACATATAACTGAAACTGGTTTTACATAACAACTTAACAATATAGCAGGATTATATCAGAGATCAGCAACATTCTTAGCACTCTATTAAGATACAAGTTTGTTATTGAATGGTAGCGTAATTACAGAGTACGGTCGGGCGCCATCGGCCAAAACGCTGTTGATTTTACTACCTTTTGCAGATCAAATCAAAGATACGTGAGCAAATAATGTGTATGTGTTAAGTCTCGAAGTCGGGTTTTATCAACGAAATGATATCTTCTGATTTAACGAGATGATTCAACATCATAGCGATGGGAGTTTGATTTGCTGGAATTCAAAGCTATATTTATGGTATTTACTGTTAATAAGGTAATGTGGAATAAATGAGTTAGTGAAAGTATTACTAATAAAGTCAAAGCTATCTTGAAGCTTATGCAGAAATGTTAGTTAGGTACCAACACTGTGTGAAGAACTAAAGTAAAACTTTAATGTGTATTTATTTATTATCTAAATTTATTAATTGACAGAATCGTAACATTATTAGGTCTGTTTGAGTGACTAACATAATTTCTAAGATTCATTTTACACCTTTAATTATTTGAAATGTTAATCCACAGCTGGCGGGTAAAAACAAAATCAATAACGTTGGGTAGAACCACTAAAAATTGTAAAATAAAAAGTATATACAAACAAAAGTACACGCGGCCGGCCGATAGGATTAATAAATTTGTCTAGTGGAAATGCCACGCTTTCACCGTTCTCCCTTTTTGCGTGTGTTTCCACATTTTTCACGCGATAAATCATATTTTTTCACCGGTAGCGCTTTTTGCGCTGGCGTCCTTTCGGTTTGCCCGAGCGTACTGTCATTTTTTTCATTCGGACATGGGAGTTTGCACTTGCTCATTTCGCATTTGTTTTGTCCAGAGGATTTATGATTAATTCGTACCGACGATGACGCACAGTTGAGTGACCGGACATTCAATTCGTAGTTTAAAAAAGTACTTTTTTATTTCTATCGAAACTGTTGGTTGTCGATAGACATAAACAAAACTCAGCAAATTCCCTCAACGGCGACATGACAAATATATGTATTAACAGTCAACAGCGGGGTCGAAGGCGTAACGTTTAAAATCTCTTATCGCTGTTAATTTTAATTTAGCTACCACAACGAGAACAATTTAATTTAATTGCCGAATCATTAAGTTAAGCACGTAAATATTAGTCGGCACTACTACGATAGAATTAATAACCTCGCCAGTATAAATAAAGAAATCAATGACGTATCTATCTCCGGAAAAAATGGCGGAGACCGTTCATTAATACATGGCCATAAATTAAAGCGTGGCTTAAAATTAAGACAACAAGCCTCTTTAATCTACAATAAATGGTGGTCGTCGCTCGGAGACCGGTTTCGAGATGGAGGCGCAAAAGAAAAAAGAATAATCCGGTCCGGAGCGGGTCCAAAATATGATAGGCATCCATAATACAACATGGCCGCTAAGCTCCTATTTCTGTCTTTGTCGTACGTATGCCCCTAGAGTATGGCTATCGCACTTTATTAAGGTTGACCACATGTGGAGTGTTCCGCTAAGCCTAACCTTGATATCATACTCTCCGCTGTACGGGGTGTCCCGCCGTCGATTTCATCTCGCGCTTTTTACAATTTATCGCTTCCACATCGTCGTTGACTTTTTCTTAATATATTATATACTTTTAATATTGCTTAAAAGCATTTATTTTACTTACAGTGTGAACAGATTGAAAATCTTTTAGTATAAGTAGGATACGATACGAACAGATTGAAATTCTTTTAGTATAAACATTGGATGCAAAGCTAGAAAAAAATAAAAGTTTTCAAGTTTCCAACCACAATAATGTAGATTATACTAATACAATGTTAATTAAAAGCTAATATTATTAGAAAAGAAGAGAAATATATGACATAGCAAATTTTGTAACATGCAACAAGGCTAGATATATTTATGAATTTATTTTAAGACAATCAAAATATTGTACTTATTATTAACTAAAAACCTGGTTTTAAATTTAAATACTCGTTTAAATATGTACATCTCTGTATTATACGCCTCTGTTTCGTCCCCTTTATAAAACATCCTATAGGCGGGAACGTCATACTGATAACCACAGCATTCCATATTGTGACCAACAGTTTAGTAAAAAACCGCTTATGTGCCTACCTACCCGTTTTTATGAAACACAGGCCGTGTTGACATCGATAATGTTATAAGATTACACATCATGTGGTGTCAACCACCAATTTGCCGTCGAACACTTAACCTTACATTTACCTTAAAAATATAAACTTTTATTTTTTCACTGAGCGTTAACATTTTTACCATTCATATGACACTTATTTATTTTAATTCTGGTTTACACTTGCCAATATTAAATTAAATTTTATGATGACATCGAAAATATTTTGGGCAATTTTATCCACACCAAACATGAACTGATTTCACCAAGCAGAGTATTATACTGACCTAGACGTGAATTGAAAGCGAAACCGTGCATTTACGTGCGAATAATATGCAAATTGTCCTAATCGGCAGGTGGTCAATACTCATTGTTGAACAACTCATTTGTACCTTTGTCCCGTGCATTCTTTGCAAAGAACGATTTAAAAATAAGAACACTTTCGCTCGCATTCTTGCAAATTTTGACACACCTTTACTTTTATTTTTTTCCCAAGTTAGAATCTGTTTAATGTTTGCGGCTAGTATTGCCCTCATGCGGTTGTAAACAAAGCACTTTCTTTGCGTATAAAAAGTTTGAAAAGAAAGTACCTGTTACGATTTTACACTGTTTAGCGTGATAAATTATGTCAGCCTTTTTTGAGTTGGCACCCTTTGGTCACTCGAAGTCATATTGGCCATTAGTTGAAGTAAAGCGGACATTAATCTTTTACGTTGAATTGTAGTCATCATTGCCTACGTGAGTGTTGCCGTTTAGTGGTCATAACAAGTGTGCAGTGTTTTTTATAATCCTTTAATGATAATTTTGGTCAATGATATACACTGTTTAGCGGTGGGATATAATTTTCCTTCCGTTTGACTACAATATCTCTTTCATATAAGTCACATCTGTTGATGCGCATGGTGTATTATAAAGCTATGCGATTACAAGCTATGTTATTTTAATTAATAAAAGCTGATGTAATAAACATACTATGTTGAAAAATATTTTTGTATATAATATTAATTTTCCATTTTTATTACGAAGAATTCAAAATTTTTCAATATGAAATTATGAATAATAGTATATAGTACTTTTGTTTTTATGAACAAATTATGAGGATATGGACAGCAAACATGGGTAAGCCCTTTTTAAGAAATATTATTATGAATTATATCTATTACTTCAGACTGTTTAAAAATATTAATTTAATGTTTATAATATTTAAATATTTTAGCTTCAAAAATTATCGCTTTGTGTGCACCCCTCCCTTTTATAAGCTCATTATCACGCCGCCTGCAATAACAGATGCTTTGCTTGTTATTAATTCTCAACAAATTAATTATTATTTACAAAAATGTTTTGTTTAGTCTTCACAAATTTACGGGCATAACATTGTGCAATGATAATAAAAGTTTAGATTAATTAAGTACGATGTCAGAGTATTTTTTTGAAGTTCAAACAAATTCTGACATGAAGAAGTACTTTAATTGTTTAATAACCATGATGGTCATGATAGTGATGAAAAGATAAGCAAAAGCATTTTTTTGTATAGATATTAAGCTAGGTTGATCAAAGTTCTGACTTGTAAAGATCAGCCATGTTTATGTGCAAGTCTTCTGACAGACCTATTTTCAACTATCAGTATCATATAGCTATTTCACTAATAAGTCATGACCAGATCGCTAACACTTAATGTTTTTCTTGTGTTCATAAGTAAATGTTAGGATTATGAAAGTTCCGAGACAAGATCTGTACCAAAACAAAAAGTATAGGAAGGTAGTAGAGCCACACTGATTTCTGCAAGAACGGGCTGGTTCGACCAGGGCGGCACTACCCTTCTGGGAGGGGTCCGGATGGCGTAAGAAAGCGGTTCCCGGATCTCTCCCGTCTCAGGCGCAGAGTGGCACAACGTGGTGGTTTAGTGGGTAGTCTGGCGAGTCAATCAGGAGTCCCACACGAAGCGAACCCCCTGTCCCCGTAGGGGGGGGGGGAGTGAAGTGCGTAAACGCATTCCACCACGTAAAAAAAAAGGGCGGCACTACCCTTGCACAGAAGATCAACGTAAAATGACAGCATTCGTGCTGTTGTGTTTCGTTCATGAGTACGAGATCGGAGGACCAATGATACAAAAACATCACTAAGCCGCCATGGTGTGGGTCACCTTGCTGCATTGTTGCATTGTCTGCGTTCGCAATGAATATGGTGACCACCACTGTTGGATTCTGCTTATGCTTTCCATCAGGTAAAGTAATTGAGTCACTTTGGTAGGTCACATAGAGAAAAGAAAAACGTATAAACCTTAGACAGACTCTACTCAGTCTAATAGAAAGCATGAGCCGTGGTCACCATACTCCATACTCTTTGTTAATACGGACAATGTAATAAGGTTTAACAAAATGCGTGAAACCGGAAAGTTGAAAAAAAAACAAAAGAATAATAAATAATGCTTATATAGAGATCATGTCAATTAATTTTAGATGCTAAGGCTGACTTGAAAGGTTTAGAATATACATTCCAGGTTATGTTGAATAGTACAACTTTTTTTTTGTATTATGTCTTTATTATTTGATTTAGACTGGTTGATAAAATATATATATAAATAGAAAGTTCAGGTTTTAAATTCTGGTGACCATCGAAATGGTGTTGCTTGGTAGTAAATTTATTATATTAATTCCTCGAAATACCGTTAATACCACAACTTTTGACCCGGCGCGAGCGCAGGAAGAACAAAGCGTCTAATTCTATTGAAACACCATTATCTAATAAGTTGTTGGATCATCCATCATCATGGCGAGAAGTCCCCTCTGCACTTCCAGATCATTAATCAGTATCTATAAATGTTGTGCCGACACTTGTGTATCGAATTTTTTGGGTTTTTTTGGGGCTAATTCCAGCCGGTGTCAGTGTAACATGCAAGCGTAACGTTGGATTGTGTGGTTGAATTATTTGATTTGTAGAATGTGTTAGTATGTACAACATATTTTTAATGAGTCAACTGTAAATTGAGTAAATATTTTTATGTATCGACGTAGTGGTTTAAGCTTCCTACTGTGTTAAGGGTCCAAACTTCACATGGACCAATGCTCTGTGTATCTGATCCACAAATTGTTGCTCTGAGCTAGTTTGTTCTTTGTGCCCGTTACATATCTGTAAAGTTTTCCGTTATCCACAAATATTTATAGGGCGGGAAACAACCTTTGTTGTGGCGCATTAAGAATTTGAAGTGTCACCATCCCACACCAGAAGCTTATACCAATCCGTTGGCTAAGACTGGTGTATTGAACTAAAACCTTTCTGTTAAGGAGAGTTGTATGTCCAGTAGTGGACTATTTAAGGTTGGTATAAAAGTGGACAATTGTCAGTTAACCTTATCGTTAATGCTTGTCCTGAAGAGTGAGTGTATTTGAAAGGCCTTATCTAGGTAGAAAAGAAGAGGCAAATGCCGTTCAAAAGTTTTTGCCATCCTTGGATAAGAATGAAGCGTTTATTATAATTGATAATAGTTATACCTTAGTTTTATTAAAACATTGAAAGTTCTATGAAAAAGTGTTTCTTCTATCGATACGTTATTTTAAAGCGTTGAATAATTTTCTAAATTTATCTGAGAACCAACTTAAATCTAACCTTATTAACTTTTTTTGTAGATATAGCAGTCTAAAAAAGTCACAATTAAAGTATATGTAAGGTAAATAAATTTCAAATCTACATCTTTGTATATTATTGATAGATATTCTTTAAAAATAAACTACTCATGTCCAAAAACATAACAAATAATCGTCCTAATCACACAATTGTTCATTCTGACTCACGACTTTTATATTTAGCAGTAAGGTCAACTAAACAGTAAATCAACAGCCTCTTAATTGTTATGTGTTTGTAATTAAACTTTTAAACATCCATACAATGTAATAATCATTGTAACTTACAAAACAGTTCCAAAATAATCGATGCAAGTCAAATTAAACGCCCATTTAACCTAATCTAATAACAATTTGCCGTCACTAAGCAAGCGGGCAATGACTAAATCGACATGCTAACTAATGTTCTGCATTTCTGAAAGCATTAAGAGTAAGTGCCTGAACATAAAACTGATAGGTATGCAATATATCCGAGCGGCCATCAATCTGAACTGATTCAAATAACATCGCGATATTTAGCATCGATAAAAAGGAACATCGAGTGCGGTTTCTTTGTTCTATCACGAGTTAGCTCACGGTAAGAACAGTTTAAGCAATATCTAAGAAGTTATTATATTTCATATTTACTGTGTAAAAGTATGTTTAATGTCGCCCTGTCTTATTGTTGTCGAGTAATAATGCTTTAAACGTTCTTGATTTAGTTTTATAGTACTTACTATATTATTAATCAAAAACTTTAGATATATCCAATGATGTAAGTATCGTGGAAGAAAATTTCTTATTATTTTAATTTTTACAAAAAGTTTATTTATCACTATAAGCATTACTGCTACTACTACTGAACCTAAATGTTTCAAACAATAGTATTGTTTGCAGACTGTAACTACAATAACAATGCTACTGCATTGTGTATTTGAATAGTTGAACACTTCTAATTTAAACCGAAACCCGCTGCACTCCTCATTTACAGATAGACTAGCTTTTGGTCGCAGCTGCACCTGCGTGTGTGTCAGTTATCGCGGTAAATAGTAACCTTTGTCAGAATCTAAGTATATACCTATATCTCCATGGGAAATTTCATTGAAATCTGTGCAGCGATTTAGTCGTGCAAGGATAACAGACAGAATAGTTACTTTCTAATTAAGTCGCATTAATTCATCATTTAAAGATTCTTCACAGCAAAACTAAAGTAACAATATCCAAACCATAGGCAGGAAGTTAGATTAAAATCGGGCGTCACTTGAGCGTCATGATGTGAATAATTCTGTCCAATAATAGGGAACTCCACCCCGCGGCATGCGGCATGCGGGTATTTGAGTCATGTACTATGGCATGCAATCGTATCGCGTTTCGTTACAACTGCATGTCACATACCGATCGCGTGTACCGAGACCCTTATACAAACCGACGACTTTTTGCGTTAGATTTTATGGCAAAGATTATAGGAATGTGAGTTTCAATTTGTAATTCAATTAGTATTATTTATGGAATCGATATCTATGGCATAGAGATCACTTATTGTTGAAAATCATGTGTAATTTTCATTAAATCTTAACAAGAGATTCTTTAGTACTTTTAGTATGTTGACCTCGAAATATTTGGCTCAGGAAAACCTCATTAATAAATAAAAAATCTATAATATATAATTCTCGTGTCACTATGTTGCTCACGAAGAACTATCCAACCGACTTTCAATTATTATTTTTAATTTGTGTTTTACTAGCGTGCTTAAGATAGGCTAGTTAACATTACGCTTAGACCAACAGAAGTCACAGAAGGGTCAGCTAGTAAACCTATAATTTCTATAGCAAATTTAATAATGAATTAAAAATATATTGATGATATTATTTTCATTGATATTTAAACAATTTATGTTTAAAGAAATGAAATTAAAGATTTCTGTTGTTAGTCTTGCGACTAATCGTGATCCGCCATCTCCCCTACGACAGTTTTGTCTGTAACCTGTGCACGGCCGTTATTCTCTTGTGTCGACACCGATTTGTCACCATCGATCGTATTCGCCATCAGTCTGATCTGCCAGACCTATGTTACCAAAACCATCTATTTCAACATATTTCTTGCAACAGATAATTGCTTTATTTAAAACTAAATTTTGACATGTTGCCAATAAACCTAGTCTATAAATAGGTTTGAAACTTTAATGGCCTATTAATGCCCGGTGAATTGTAAACAATTTGAAGAATCATGTTCTTAGGGGATTAAGAGATTCTTTTTGGTTTTTAAGTTGTTGTTTTAGGATTAAATAATATTTCATAGCTGATTCTTAATATACCATTATCCTTGACCAGAATAAACGTTTATATAATCATGATTTTTGTTGATTCATTTAAAAGTTCACTGGATGCAAACTTTAATATTAACATTGTCCTCTAGTAATCTTCATGGAGAGAGTTTTTGAGCATCGCACCTTATAAAATAATACAATAGATAACATAGCAAAACAAAAAAGAAATTGACATCAGGAAGAAAACTACAAAAAATTTGTACTTACAGGCACTGGTCTTCTTTTATACAGTTTTATATAGTTCTTAATTTTGATAAAAGAGAAAAGATTAAAAATAGAACATAATCAGATATTGCTCCGATTTGGAAAAATATAATAATAATTGAAATATTTCGTTGTTAACTTAAATGACATAATTTTAACGTAACACTTTTATAATAGTCACCCTCACAAATCTCTTAACCCTTTCTCATTTAATGAACAAGAAAGAGATACAACCATAAATGCATTGGAAGTGATTGAGGAAAACGGGCGTATATGGCTCATTTGTTAAGTGAAAATTATAGATTAATAACACTAATCATTTACAAGTCTATTACTTCCTATGATTCGCGATGGATATGAATTGGAAACAATTAATTAAATGCTCAATTAATTTTACTTTAATACTTGCCGATATGTCTGACTTGTTTGGTAGCAATCTACCCGGAGTTGTATTTGTAATCATTTACAGGTGTGAGCAATATGTAAAGATAATCTTTACATTTCACTAAAACCTGACTTAATGCTATTAAGTATAGGAGGTAATATTTTAAAATGTTTGTTGACCCAACTATTTGTTGATAATATTATTTCAAGACATCTGTCGATTAATAGTTACGATATCTTTAAGAATATATAGTCTAAATAAAAAAGACACTAATGTTTCGAAAGTTTAATCTTTACTTAAATATGTTGGGCAGTTTGTCGTTATGTAGAATTCTTGTCAGCAGATGCAGATGTCAATCATGTAGTTTTCTTGTAAAATATAAACATTAGGAGATGTAATTCGTCGGTATTGTAAAACAACTGTTAGTGAACTGCTATCAAAATTAATAAAATTGTAAAAGTATTACGGAGGCTATATTTAATATTTTTACACATTAACTTAGTGTTTAAACACTGAGAGTTGTATATGAATGAGTTGTTAGAGAAAGGTAATAAATGTATAGGTTTTTGAGGTTCAATTTGAAATAATATAGTCACAAACTGGAAGTCTAGTGTATAAAAATCTCTCAAAAGCAACTGGTAAGTTCAGCTTCGCATAATAACACTACTTAGTTTACGTAATAAGTCTTTCAAAAACACGTAGCGTGGGTGGTAAAAACTCCCTTTGTTGCCGCTTGAGCGAGCTGATTTCTTAAATAATGTCGGTTTGTGTAGGTAGGAGGGCTGGGCGAACCACATAGCAGGCAGGCATAGGCGAGCCGTGGTGCAATCAGTCTTATTCCACGCGGACGCGCCTCGATTAGTCAACGCCTGGTGCAGAGACAACCGTTCCCATTCCCCCGACCTCCTCTCGGGACGAGAGTATCGACTGTTCGTAATCGATTTTGGTTTGGCGGTATTCTATCGATTTGGGTTGTTTTAATTGAAAGTTTTTAAAAGACAAGTTTGATTGTAGTTTACTGAATACAAATTTGCTTTAAAAAATGCTAATGTTAGATAAATCCTACAAATATTATAAGCACGAAAGTTTGTAAGTATAGATGGATGTTTGTTACTCTTTCACGTAAAAACAAGTAAATGGATTTTAATGAAACTTTACAATAATAGGTATAGCTGACACATCAGAAAAAGGACTACAATTTATAAAGATATCACATAATATCTTTGTACCGCGGGTAACACTGCGGGGCTCAGCTAGTACTTTTTTATTGCAGAAGCATCTAAATTTTATTATTTCTTTTATTTCAAATTGCACGGTTTTAATTATAAATTATAAATTTGCCGCCTTTTACCTGTTTCCGCGGACATGACTAAAAATTCGTAAGCTATTAGACCTGGCCACCCGGACACTAGTGCGCCGCGCTTGCGCAAGTCACGTGATCACTTTAAGTAAAAGCCAATAACCCGAACGCTTTGCTGTTTTGCGCATAAGCTGAATGAGGTAAACAGAGTTATCGAACAGCCGTGCCCTAATCAAGGATGGACGGTCTCTTGATAGCTCTCCGCAAATTACTGTTGTTGAACACGATACCTAGCCATTATGTTAGGTGAGTTCATAAAAGTTTAAGTGTATACATTTATACTTAAATTTACCTGCTGTTTGTATATGTATGTTTAAGATGAATACTAAGCTATGAAGTTTCAAAAGTTTTTTAAGAAACCATAGTACAAAAACAGTTAAGAAACATTGAAATATTGCAAATCAAGAAACTCATTACATCTTTACATAATAACGTCCAATTTCATACAACTTTATATAAAAACAAGTAAAATGAATGAAACCTTCTTTATTTCAGAACTAGTCTTATTTGTAAGAAATTATTTATTACAAAATCCATAGCGCTAAATCTACATGTGTCCACAAATCAGAACTACGTCCTAAGTAGTCCATTATGAAGTAAGGCATTAGACGATAAACTACAAATATATTGGACAGTTTTGATTTTATTTATAAACAAAAACTTTCATCTGATGAATATCGAATCTCGATCGCATTTCCTTTAAACAACTTAACACACCACATTATCTATTCTCAAGTGTTTTACCTTTATCAAAATTCATTACCTATATATTATTCACGCGAGCTGTTATCGCGAGTTTTCTCACTGCGGCATTATAATGAAGAGTTTAAATTTAGGAGTAATGGTTGACCAATAAGATAAAAGCGAGAGGGCTGCTCTTACCAACCTAATCGAACACATCACGAAAATTCTATATATAATGGAATAAGAACTAAAATTGCATGATTGGAATGCAAATACTGGATGGTTGTTTGGTAATGATGGACGCATGGACGGTCGCATACAAAGCAGGCGGCTACCAGAATAAAGTTATCTTACGATACATCCCTGTATTAATGGCCAACTCGTTACTTGGGTATTGAGACGTTTTGGATAACTAAACCTGATGATTTTAAGGTACCAAAAAAAAATAAGCACGGTGTTTCATTTTATTTAGTAACTGGTTGGTGTTGTCCAGAGAAAAAGGCGGGAGTCGAAATCGATCTTGATATAATTGTAAGTTGGTAAAAAATAAGAGAAGTACATTTTTCAACAGAAACAGTTTATTTACTCACTCAACATTTTTGGAGGTGTGGTTTCTGATGCTTAAGTGTAGTTTATGGAAATCAGATTGAAATTCTTTTAAAAAGAACAGGGGTTACTAAAGGATATTTCAAGAGAGAACTCAGTATCAGAGCAATATTCGAATTTTGGTTTTCTGTAAGTATACGAAATAAAATGCACATTAAAAGTTAACACTTATCAGAAATAAAACCATTAAATTATTACATGCCACACTCTCATAATATATATCATTGTTTATTGCTAGATGTTTTACCATTTTCGTAGATCAGTTATCTCACGTTACGTAAAAAAAAATCTTGATATTGCCAATAGATGTAGACTGGATCAATAGATGTTATTGATATTATAAATTCGAAAGGAACTTATTAACTCTTAAATTTTCACGACTAAACCGCTGCCCTGAATTGGAATTTTTTTGAATTAGAATGTAGATACTTTAATTCTTGAGAAAGGACATAGTCTACTCCTTACCGCGATAACCAACCTATACGCGGGAGGAGCCGCAGGCTCAGATAGTTTAGACATACAACAAAATATACCGTCATAAAATATAGACTCTAAAAACAATTCTTGAAAAGCTGTTTTACTGTTAAATATATATACCGTTTGCTGTATGAATTGGATAAAAAATCTACGTATTCTGTTGTTTTGGCTGCTTTTGAAAGACTTTAAGTAATAATAAATACGACCTGACATTTTAAGTATAACTATTTCAGTGTAAGATCTATCTATTAATGCATACACAGTGAAGAAATTTTTTAAAATATTTTTATATGCTGAAAATGAGATATAATTTTGATATTAAAAGTATAGGATTCTTCTTAACGTTTAGTTAAGTCACCATAATAGTCCGCTCACAACAGTCGGGCAATCTCCGCGATCACTATCGTCCGCTCGGATTCGTAACCGCGGCCAATGTATGCGGTCTCAGACTATAATTTGCCAGTTTTCGCCGCCTAGCTGCCCGTAATTTTGTAACAACGTCGAGCCCACTTGAAGACTTAATTTTGATATTTTAAACTTAACTTTTTTTGTTGCGGATAGCCGCGTAATCATTGGCCTTTGGTTATGTAACGATGAAGAAAGTCTGCCATAATATTACAATGTTGGACATAATTTTATCATACTAATGAGCGACTATCGTAGCTTATTCAAATGTAAATCGGCTCTTTTTGTAGAAGAATAGCGTATTAGGAATTGAAGGTAATGAGTCAATGTGACTCGTTGTTTACCCACGTATAGTTCTCGGTCCATAGAGATCTAATCTGGTAACCAAATGTTCATTCAAATGCTAAGGACTGATGCACGTACTGCGCAGTTCTATTTAAAAAAAGTACTGTGGGCGAGTTTTAAAATGTGCAAAGCACAAGTTGACGTATTTAAATAAGGCATATGCCATAACCATCAAAGAAACGCATCATAAATCATAAAAGGTTTTGAAACAAAGATTCCTGGCGTCTGAAGTAGTCCCTTCATAGAATTTCGTAAAATCAGGTCATGATAACATGTGCTCCTAACTCATTGTTCTGTATTGTGCAATCTTCCGGGTTCTGTGCCGCTATTGTCGCTGTATCAGCATGCTAATTTTTTGTTTTATTTTTGCGAAAGTGTCTTCGCTGTTTGATTTTTGCTTTGTCAAGTTTTTGTCGTAACAATATGCACATCGAAAAACTTATCAATACAGTCTCAAGATTGGTTTGTTATTTTTTTTATGTTTGAGCCATTCTTCGTTTCATGTCAAATATCTATGAATGTTGTTATACCTAAATTTGCAAACTACGGGCAATTTTAGACACCTTTATGTAAATATAACTCGTTTCCTTGGCTAGGTATTTTAGTTTATCAGTTGCATTAGCGTTTCTATAATGCAATACACGCAAGTAGCAAGAATCGAAGTCGTGGGAAGTCTATCGCTTCCAACGCAATAAATTGCCGTGTCTCTTCATCCATTTACTTGCAAATTTCGTGCAAAAGTATCGAAAAAACCCCAAGATAAAGGTACAAAAGTGTTCTATTCTAGTCGCCAAATGAATAATTACCTTTCACGTCTCTCCTTTCAATCTGCGCTGCGCGATCGATCAGCGTCGCAGAACTCTTTCAGTCGCGTCACCCTTGCCGCGCTCAGGTAAGACACAATTAATCTGAAACATCCCAAATCAGTATTACATTAAGAACGAAATAAAAAGCCCGCAGCCTGCCGTTTTTTCGCCGCCGCGTTTTCTTTTCCATTCAGATTTTTTTGACAGCACGAAAAATGATACTCATTTATTTGACTCGTACACAATGTAGGACTGTTTGAGTACGAGTATTTGCTATAAATACGCATTTTTCTCTACATCTCCTTCCTCCGTGGGGTGAACATTAGCCTTGCAAGCGAAGGGAGTCTCACGTGTTCCCTTTGTTCGATTTAGAGATTTTAGGGGAGTACTGATGCTTATATTCTCATGGAATCCATCAAAATAATCGTATACTTTTGTATAATAGATTCGTGGTGTCAACAAAGTTTCTGTGATTGATTTCTTTTGAATTCGTATGAATATCAAATGTTTATATTTATTGTGGGTCATGACGGTAACAAATTTATTTAATGATGTTTTTCCGTTTGATGTTGAATCCCACCGATAAGCCTTAAACTGATTATTCATTAGACTTATCAATTACACAAATATCAACACGTTAATATTTTTAATTGAAATGGCGTCGAACTCGAGATCCTGCTATACGCATACTAAATATAGCGCGTCGAACGCTCATTAGCCAACACATAAAAGGCAATTGTTTCTTTATACTCAGTCTTTTGTTTGTATGAACACCGTAAGTACACGAGCAATGTTATATTTCGACGTTCATACATTTGTTAAATACTAATAGTTTTTCTAAACTCGATTTTAAGGTTCTCCAAGGTATTGTAGAGGCAGGCGTCCGAAACATTGGCTCATTGTGTGATAAATCGTTGAACATAAATACTGTTTTGTCTTAGCCCATTGAGCTGTAATTAGGTAGCACAATTTGCTCTGTTGAATCGTTAATGCGACGGTTGTGAGGTACAATAACCGGTAAATCAATTATACAATGCGTTCACTGATTTTTACGCTTTTAAAAGCGTGTGTTATGAATATGTAATGGAAGGCAAATGGGTTGAAGGTGATGCCCATATTGAAAAGGTATTTCAAATATTTTATCATTATGCGTGTTTTATTTTATGGCTGTTTGTCGTTTCTAATTTCATGGTTAAAGAGAAGTAAGTAGAAGTTTATAGTTTATTTTACTTTTAAATATGTTTTATTTTTGGAAAATCAAAGTTATAGTTCAGCATAGTTCATTGAGAGACATTTCAATACTGTCAAGATTTTTATTTCAATTTATATTGAATTTTTTTTTGTCTGTCTGTGTGTTTGTTTTGGGTAATCTCTGGAATGGTTGGAGCAATTTTGACAGGACTTTCACTGAAAGGTAGCTCATGATTCAAGGAGTAACTTAGGCTACCTTTTTCAGACTAGCTTTACCTGTAGCGTTATCTGCGGAAATTGTTGTACCACGGGAAACACCGCAGGGTTTAGCTAGTTTATAATATAAATATTCCTTAAATATTTCTTAGCGGTAAAACTTTTCTGGATAAGTGTCCAAATAATTTTAGTTACATCGATAAAGAGACGGTAAAATGGACTGGAACTATTTCTGAACTATAACTGAAGTCATTACCTACACCCCTAAAAAGTGAAAAAGGAAATAACACCCTCGCTTCCATGAATTAAAAATGAATAATTGTTGGACTATGATTGGTTAAGGCAACACCCACATTAACTGTCTAGTCTATTAAGTTAGTAAAGTATGTCCAAAAATCAATAATTTCTTGTTGTTGGTTGGTTAGGGCCAACAACTAGGCCCAACTAGGGCCAACTACATAATCAATCTAATCTATTAATTAAGTATATCTAAAAAATGATAATTGTGGGACTATGGTTAATTAGTGCCAGCGCCTACATAATCAGTCCAGTCTATTAAAGCTAAGTATTGTGGGACTATAGTTGGTTAGCGACAGCACCTACATAATCAGTAGTCTATTAAGTTAATAAAGTATGTCCAAAAATTAATAATTGTGGAACTATAGTTGGTTAATGACAGCACCTGCATAAACAGTAGTCTATTAAGTTAATAAAGTATGTCCAAATATTTATAATTGTGGGACTATGGTTGCTTAGCGACAGCACCTACATAATCAGTAGTCTATTAAGTTAATAAAGTATGTCCAAAAATTAATAATTGTGGGACTATGGTTACTTAGCGACAGCACCTACATAAACAGTAGTCTATTAAGTTAATAAAGTATGTCCAAAAATTAATAATTGTGGGACTATGGTTGGTTAGCGACAGCACCTACATAATCAGTAGTCTATTAAGTTAATAAAGTATGTCCAAAAATTAATAATTGTGGAACTATAGTTGGTTAATGACAGCACCTGCATAAACAGTAGTCTATTAAGTTAATAAAGTATGTCCAAATATTTATAATTGTGGGACTATGGTTGCTTAGCGACAGCACCTACATAATCAGTAGTCTATTAAGTTAATAAAGTATGTCCAAAAATTAATAATTGTGGGACTATGGTTACTTAGCGACAGCACCTACATAAACAGTAGTCTATTAAGTTAATAAAGTATGTCCAAAAATTAATAATTGTGGGACTATGGTTGGTTAGCGACAGGACCTACATAATCAATAGTCTATTAAGTTAATAAAGTATGTCCAAAAATTAATAATTGTGGAACTATAGTTGGTTAATGACAGCACCTGCATAAACAGTAGTTTATTAAGTTAATAAAGTATGTCCAAAAATTAATAATTGTGGGACTATGGTTGGTTAGCGACAGCACCTACATAATCAGTAGTCTATTAAGTTAATAAAGTATGTCCAAAAATTAATAATTGTGGTTGGACTACATTAATATGTAGTCCAACCACAATAGCTTAATAGCTAGCGTTATAAGTCCGCAAAATACGCATTTATTGTTCTTTGTAATCTAGATTAAAGACATATTAAAAAAATTGCAGTCAATTATGAAATAATAACACATTACCCGCATTACCAATTAAAGTTCGTTTAGACTTAATTTAGATGGACTTTCATTGAGAATATCTATAAACATAAATATTGCCGGACATCTAACACACAACGTCATCCAGTCCCAAGCTAAGCAGAGCTTGTGTTACGTTATGCTTTTTTCGTCAATAATAATAATAAGTACGTATAATAAATAGAAAACACTCAAACTCCGAAACAAACATTTGCAGATCACACAAGTATTTGATCCGTATCGGGAATCAAACCTCAGGCCTCAAGCACAGCACTCGATTAAGCTATCACTTGCACCACCGAGGCAGTTAAGCGAATCAGTCAATGTTACATAATTCAATGGTCATAACTGTATAATTACTTACTAGTTCATTGGTAACGTTAGTCATTAATAAATATTTAGTTATTTTACAGGAAATAGAAAAAAAACTAAGACCGCTTGATCCCATGGTCTTTATAACCTAAATCCTAAAAATTATGCTTTAAAATATATAATTCACGAGTTTTAAGATTTCATGATAAGGTAAATGAATACGTTAGGTAGGTACATAATTTAGTTTTAAAATATTTTTAACACTCATTCAAAATCTTATCGAAAACTCAACTTATCAATCAAAAACAAAATATAATTTGTAAAGACCACTCGGTGATTTGTCCAAATGAAAAATTAATTTTCCCGATGATTAATATAATAGCTTACAATAAAACGTAATTGCTGTTTGGAACTTTTTACATCTTCCTCTTGTCCAAATTAATTTGTTACAACAGTGGCAGAATTTAATGTTGTTTAACAGCCTGTGAAAATATCATCATCTTTTTTTAATTCAACTATAGTATAACGTAGTGTTATACATATATATATTCGTATATGATATTATAAAATACATACCTACACACTAATGGGAACCTTTGGAAAGATTTTTCAAATTTAAAATCATGCGCTGTGGTCACTGACGCCGTATTTTTTTAATTGAATTTTGATATTCAGTAAATAAATGTAAACCTTACATAGGTGTATATATATATATGTATATAAAAAAATAGGTGACACAACATTGCCCTATATGGCAAATCCCACTCAGTTACCAGCTAAATACATTAAATTCCCCGCATAAACTAGAAGACACCTCCCATTGAAACCTGTGAGCAAAAACAATCAGGTGACAGAATGAGATATGACATTTCGTAAAACAATGACCGGGATCTCGAATAATAATGGAATGAAATATCTGTGGTAACAATTTATATTCTAACGCTGGATTCAACTTGACAATTTATTAATCAAACCGATTACCTCCCTTGCAAAACCGGGGCCTATTGTGAAAATATTGTCGCCCAAAACAATCCTATGAATAATTAAGGATTTAAATTTTAACACAACAAAGGCATAAAACAATAAACGCCCTTCAAAGTGGACAAAGGCGTAACGGCATAACTGTGAGTGGCATTTTAGGTGCCCCTCGTAAAAATTTTAATACGCGGGGTTGATCACTTGACTGTTGGGTACTAGCTGACCGTCAGCACCTACTTATTTGTATGGTTTCATAATAAAAACATATATATTACACCTAATTATCATAATAAATATTAGACGTGTAATTAGTTATAGAGGGAATTTACTGGGTAAGTATTTAATAAGCAACAAAATGTTCTGTCGTAGCTTTCTTTTAAATGTTTAAATAAAAAAATATAAGATTTATAACTTTGTTCATTATTGTTGGAACATTTTAATAAAGTATGCGTTATAGCTTTATTTTATTAAAAAAGAAAATTTATGCATTATTACCTAAGTAGCTTAATATTTTTTATCAAGTTTGTAATATGAATTAACCCCAATCGTTGTACTTATGTGTTTTTGCATTTAGAAATACTAAAAACATTTTTAGATTAATCCAAAAATCAATTAATCCCACCATCGGTTTAGTGTATGTCTCCGACACATGTCGGTCCCCACTTCCCTCAGCTTTTTCCATAACGACCTGTGAGCCCCTCCCTTCTTTAGAGAGAAAAGCATAATCCATCACTGTACGTCACCCCTATTTTGGTACTCGCCGTCTCACTTGCACTCACTATCTAAAAGTATTTCCATCTTTGTTTCGCCCGCTAGGGGTAGTTTCTCTCAGTCGCCGCTTGACGGGTGATCATTTTTCTTGTGGCGCGTTCAATCATCGCGTCACTATCGCCTTCCCTTTTATCCGAGGGCTTGTTACATTGGCATCCCGCTCGCACGGGCCCTTCCTGTCTTTCTGTGTGTCCCTTATTTTCTGTTAGCGGTGCGTGTTCCACTACGTGCCCGTCGACCAAATATGGCGTCTTTTGTGTTTGATTTTGATGTTTTAATTTTTGTTAATAAAGTAGTTGTCTTTTTAATTATGATACTTTTGTTGTGTTTTTTTTCATTATAAAATAATATCAGTAGACTGGGTAAGCATCATTTAACCTTTTAAATCAAATGTTATCAAATAAAATATATATCACACATTATGATTTATAATTGCAAACAGTAGGAGGTACTTAATACAATTAGATACACAGTGTTGAATAAAACATAAACATTATTCATCTATGTACAAGAGCAGTTGATACAACATACCTAATGTTTAATTAATTTTGCTATTAATTCATATCTCCTACTGGCTTAATGTTAAGATCCAGATTACAGAGTATTAATCCAGCAGTCATAGGTACCGTGTACAAACGTATGCAAATGCACTGAATGTGTTTAATGGCTGTAGTATGCGTAAAATGACAGATAAATAATTTTATTTCATATTTATCATTTTACCGGATGTTGATTGATGATCAAGACTAGAATAAGGACGTAACTTTATTTGGAGTTATAGCAAAAGTATTTTTGAAATTATATATTTGTACTTATTAATTTTTTTGTGTTAAAAGATATGAGTGTTTTCAGTATACTTAGTCTGGTCATAAACATTGTTACAATTAAAAATAAAGAAAATATTACTTTTGAATATGGTGTGGAGGAAGGGGCCACATGTTCCTTCAACACAAAGGGAGGATCCTCCGTCCAGGCGAGGTGATCATGCCTGGCGGGCCACTGCCCAACGGTTGATGTTGGGAAGTTATATATATGTTAATCGGCGCGAGAACTTCTATTGCGCGATGTAGGATTAGTAGCTTCTTCGTACACTACATTACACCGTAGTTCAGTGTATCTTCGGTAGATGGCGTTGTCATATGTTTATGTTGCCACTGTATGTGGAAGTCGCCACAATTGAATCTGTCATTTTTATGTGATTGTTCATTGTGTTTGCTTATTTTTGTGTTAATATATTGTAAAATATTTTGCGATATTTAAATGGAGTGGGACGATAAAGATCAGTAGAAGAATAGAATCGCTGAAAACAATTTTTGAATTATGTTTTTTAAATCCTCCATCCGCTTGGTATTAGTCAAATGTTTGTGTACTGGGCTATTGATAGGTACAATGAAACTTCCTCTGTTTGTAACAGAAAAACATCTAGCTGTAAAGTTTTCCGAAAAAGGCGATTAAAGCAGTTAGGGAAAGATTTCGAAGAAATCCTGTCAGAAAGTAAAATATTTTACCTCAGGAGATGGAGATAGCACTCTGAGAACCATATCAAAAGATGACTCAGGACTTGCAGCCTATAAGAGACGCTCTGGTCATTTCTTAACTGATCATTTAAAAAAGAAATGGGTAGTAACAAAGGGATTTAACAGAAAAAAATTGTTTACGGATGATATTTTTTTTACAACTGAGCAATATTTTAGCAATCAAAATGACCGTGGTTATGCTGAAAGCTCTGATAACAGTTTCCCAAATAAGTCAACAGAGCACAACGTGGCCATTATCCGACTTCAGTGGTGTTTTGGTAGGGTGTTAGCTATGAAAGAGTGACAGCCATATTTTTGTGCAAAGGGTACTAAAAGTTCGTCACAAGTGTATCAACATACCATAATAGAGAAGGTATTTAAGCCTCTCAACGATATCACGTTCAATAACCAAGAATGGTCCTTTCAGCAAGACTCGGCTCCGGGCCATAAAGCTCGATCCAACTAATCTTGGTTAGAAACGAACGTCCCGGACTTCATCAGAGCTGACGACTGGCCTTCATCTAGTCCTGATCTAAATCCACTGGATTATGATTTATGGTCAGTTTTAGACAGCAAGGCTTGCTCTAAGCGCCTTAATGATTTAAAGTCCCTAAAACAAACCTTACGATTGGCAATGAACAATTTTCCCTTAGAAAGAGTACGTACTTTTATTGGTGATCGGCCTCAATCCTTAAAAGACTCTGTTGCAGCCAATGGAAGCCACTTCGGATAACCTTTATATATTTTTAATGGTTTTATATTAATGTATTAAACTAATACACTGTAATAGAAATAAATGTTACGTACCATTAAAAAAAATGTTTTTCGTTATAACAATATTTATGGTAAGTCTAAATATTTTCCTGGGGTTGATAGACAAAACTTGGTTTTCTAATAATTTAAAACTATCGCAACTACTTTTCGACTACGAATATCTCTGTGGCGCAGTGGTAACGTATGTGACTGCAGAGCTTGAGGTCTCGGGTTCGGTTTCCGGATCGAACCAAATGTTTGTATGATCTGCGAATATTTGTCTTGTAGTTTGGGAGTTTTCTATGTATAATATGTATGTATTTACAAAAAAAAAGTATTTATGTATTCATATCAGTTGTCTAGTACCCATAATACAAGCTCTGCTTAGTTTGGGACTAGATGGCGTTGTGTGTTAGATGTGCGAAATATTTATTATTATTTATTTATTTATGAAAAAACTATATATGTATTTCTATCAGTTTTCTAGAACCCATAACACAAGCACTGTTTAGCTTAGGACTAGATGGCGTTGGTATAAGGTGTCCGAAATATTTATTTATCATTTATTAGTTAACTACTAACTAAAACATACAATAATTTAAAATACAATATTTAAAGTAATATCTGTATAAAGTATCTGAAAATATCTAATATATATATAATAATAGGTGTTTATAGTCACAAATACCTCCTCCTCACGTTATATTTAGAAAGAAAATAATTTTGTAATAAATAATGGTTTGAATTTAATTTTGACTAAATTTCCTAAAAGCTTCACTTGTAAATGGCTTAACACTACACATTTCACTAGTACTTGTGACTTCTCACTGAACAGCACTAACGTGACCGTAAAATGATACCAGGAAAATTAGCTCAGTAGTTTAGATACCCGAACATAAACGGTGGAGCATATACAGATTGCTAAAAATATTACCCTTCCTTTGGCTTTGCCGTAGTCAGATAAGAAAACAAATTAACAAACATAATCTCTCTTATGAAATACTGAGATTAAATTAAAAACTTAGGTTTCTTGCCGATAATCTGGATATTCATTTGTTAAAATTACCATAACAAAATTTTGTCTTCAATGTTTAACAAACTATTTACTAAAACAAAAGCCTTTTTAAATTTGACCGATTTCTCTAGGATTTGAAAGGGTTTTATAATATTGTTCAAAATGATTCGCCGAATCTAGCATATACTACGTTATGTGCATGGCTCCGCTGTCCGCGGGCCGGGACCGCCCGGGAACGCCGTAGATTGACTTGTCAGAATATTTGAATTTTAATCCCGGCCAAACGTTACATAAACACCACTTTATTTATTCATGAGCCTATCAATGCAACGGCTTTGTTGTTCAGAGGATTGAAAAATAAAATGAAATAGGAAAATATCGAGTTGAAATTCAAAGATAGGTCATTACTAATTAAGCTAAATAATGTTTGTAAATAAATTTCAGGACCTCATAACAAATAGCTATTTAGTAGAACAATTATTGCTTACATTTCAGTTCGCTTCGTTGNTTTAGTGATATTATTTTAGGACTTTCTTTAGGTATTATCATACAAACTAAACAGACAAGAAAAATGCAGTTTAAAATATTGATTTTTAACTAAGAACAGTTTGTTTTATTCGTTAAATATTGTGCTTACTACACTCCACTCTAATTTAAAAGTTTGAATTGAAACTATTAGGCAAAAATATGATTTGGTTATTAATCAATAATACAATCAAGAGGCCAGTTAAGGAACAGCCCAGCAAAAGAAAACCAAACCAATATTGTGAATATTCAATTTTCATGTACACAGAACATTACCAGGGTTCCGTAGCCAAAGGGTAAAACGGGACGCTATTACTAAGGCTTCTCTGTCAATCCGTCCGTCCATTTGTCGCCAGGCTGTGTCTATGAACCGTGATAGTTTGAGAGTTGATATTTTTTAGAGATGATTTATTTATGTTGCCGTTAATGAAAAATACTAAAAAACATAATAAAATAAATATTTAAGAGGGCTCCCACACTACACACGTGACTGCTCATTTTTACTCGATATTAATAACGACAACAGGTAGGCTTGAAATGTTCACATAATGTTTAGATATATTTTATTTTCACTTTAAAATAAATAATCAAAATAAACCAAACGTAGGAGGGTTCCCCGCTCATTTTTCAAAGGCTTTTTTGTTCGTTCTTGTTGGTTAGTTAGATAATGGTACGGAACCATTCGCGAGTCCGACTCGCACTCAGCCTGTTTTTTTAAATATTTTTGGTTCGACGAAACTAAAGAAGTGCCATACTAAGTTTTTTATTATAAATTATTAGTAAAAATGATCCTCTAATCGCTTTGAATTAGACTGAGTTTAAAGGTTTTTTTAGAAGTTTACACATCTAATCAAAGATTTTCAATCAAACAACTAGTAACTTTCGAATAACATATTCATACACAGTATAAGCAATTAATTTGACTAGCTTAGTTCGTTAATTATATACTGACTATTTTTTTTTATAAAAGGTTGGTGCGGTTCTGATTGCAAAGTTCGCTTCTAGCCTCGGGTAAGGCGCGGCATGCATGATTTTTGCGTTCGAGACAAGCTGTATTCCACTTAGCGCTTCGTTTGGTGTTTAGTGAGTATGTTATTTATTCTAGTAATTCTTTGTAATCTTAAACATAAATGGTTTTAGTTTTTGTTATAAAACTGCTTTTCACTGTTTGGCTGTTCACTTTATTTTGATTTCCTGAACTAAATATATATAAGTGTGCCAACGAGTCTCCTTTATATTCACTAATTAGATTGGTCAAGTTTTTTGAATCTTGAGTTGTATCTATGACTTAGTCAGAGGTGTTTTTACAAATATATATTTTACGTTTTTAAACCTTAAGCATGTATCAACTTTGATTTTGAGTAGGTACTATAAATTTTATTGCTAAAATAATTTTCATAACATATAGACAGAAGTGCCGAGCAGTGAAACGTCCAGAAATATTTCTAAAATTAAATAAACAATAAACAAATTCATTCATTTAATATAAAATAAACTTAAAAAACTATTTCAAAAATAATGGTATTAATTTTCTCAGATACTAAGAAAATTATTACAATATTTTTCAATTTTATTGCTGAAAACATACATAAAGAATCATAAGTACTACATATATATTAATGGCCTGGCCACTAAGTTCATTGATCTAAAAATAATTGAAAATAAATCTCATAGTGTTAATCCGAAAACATACAGTAACGTCACTCTTATTAGTGTTTTAACATAGGGAACAATAATTCTGATTAGAATTTATTAGAATTATAATGATACCAAGTGGAACACACCTTCGAGAACCGAGTAGAGAAACCTTAAGGCTGTGAATGTCTTGATGGCTTTTTAATAAGTTACTTTATGTAGCTGGCATGAAATTTAATTGAATGACCATGACGTATTGCCCCCGATGCGGAAGGTTTAGGAAGAAAATACTTACAGATGTGTTAATTTTACAGTTTTTTTAAATATGACTGTGTTTATTTAATAGTAATTAAATAGGTAATTAGACGATTGATTGTTATTTGGTGAAAATATACTAATATTGCATTTTATCGTAATATAATATTACAAAGTAGAGAATGTCATAATGGTAATAGCAACGATCTGGGATCTTAACTAACCAATGTTTTTATAATTATTTAGGATTTTTGAGATTCATATCTTTGTAAATTTATATTTGTAAAGTAATATGAAAAAATGTTGAGAATCATTTGTTGTGCAAATTTTATAACTGAATTCAAATATCTTACTAACTTTTAGTGCATATTGGATAGATCTAAAGATCAGAGGTCTCAAAACTTGTTTGATCCCCGTGCTACTACCAGTGATCTTTTTCTTATTTTTTAAAATTATTTTCTAAGTGATGTGGTAACGCTGTGATAATATTTTTTAATAATATTTTTAACACGTATAGGGATTACATTATAGTCATCATTACAGCTATTTCGAGTATGTATGCGCTGTTTACTGGCTAATTGGCATGCTATGTTACATAAATGCATAAAATAAGTACAATTTCTTTTAACACTCGAGATATTCTTAATAGTACTTTCTTTATTGAATAGGGGGCAAACGAGCAGGCGTATCGCATGATGGTAAGCGATTACCGCCGCCCTTGGAACCCGTAACACCAGAGCCGTCACCAGTGCGTTGCCGGTCTTTGGGGGATGGGAAAGGGGTTGTAGGAAAAGGGGGAAGGGGATGGGGATGGAGGAAGGGATAAGAAGATGGGGATAAGCCTCAGGTATCCTTACTCACTCGGTGAAACACATCGCAAACACTGTTTCACACCGGTTTTCTGCGAGTCCATGGTATCACTCCGGTCGAACTGGCATATTCATGTCGAAGCGTGGCTCTCCCACGGTATAAGCTGATGATATTCCATTCAAGCGATAAGCTTATTCTAATTAATGCAAATAAATAGGTGTCACTTAACATTACTTAACACTGGAAGTCATTTTTTTCTAGTTTTAATCAAACGTAGTTTTATAGCATTTTGATTGAAATGGGTTATTTTATTTTAAGTGTTACTCGATTAAATAGGTTGAGTTGATGAGAAGCTAAATGTGAATATTCAACTTAAATTTAGTGCTACGAGGCACTGAACGATTTAAACTGATTACGTGTAAAAAATCTTTACTAGAGATAGCTTCTATCAACATTAAATGTTTCCAAGTACGGCAGTCTATTGCCATAACCACACATACAATAAATTCCCAACCTTGTTGCGAACAGTCGAAAATGGTCTACATTTTATTTATGTACTAACGTTTTATTTATCGAGTTGTTTTTCTTATTGTAATTAGATTGGGACAGCGATACAAAGGTAGGCCGCTAATTCAATTTTTTGTTTTTGTTTTGACGCGTACAGGAGAAAGATAGTGGCATCCATTAGTGCTACAAGGTTGAGTAAGACGCCGACACCAGTTGTCGGGGAGTATCTTACATAATATAAATATTCAATAGGGGTTTGAATATGTTAATAGAACGTCTCCTCATTGGGTTGTAGATTGCGTCGTCGTTTTTATCTTATGCGACATTTAACTCCGGTAATTCAATTTACTTTATTTGCATAATGTCGCTTGCTTTCTAAAGTAGGTGAGTATGGAAATCTTACTGAATACGAGCACGATTCGTTTGTTCTTTGAAAGGTATGAATAGAATATTTATGTTGATATTTTTTCGTCTGATGAAACTTGGAATATTGATTTTAAAAGTATGGAGTCATGTTTTAAGTTTGGTTCGTCCTACACGAGTTGTTAACATCGAATCAAAAAGATTTCATCACACTATTACGTATAGGCGAATGGAGATATCTAGAATTAATCGGTCTCTGAAGGCATACAAAGCCGTGAAATATTGCCCACTCGTTGTTCACAATGGCTACGTCTTCATCACGACGCCATTGTTTTTTTTTTCTTTAGGCACCACACGGGATTGTTTTCTGTTACAGCTATGGAGTTGGGAAACGTGTTCTTCTGTCTCTGCGCTCATTTATCAGGGACTACGCACTTCGACTGTGGAGCCTCGCCGAGATAAAAATATCTATGTAGGTACTTAAAATAAAATTCTTACATACTTGTTAATAATATTTATTGACGATGCCCCTACGATAGCGGCTCGTGATGTAGGGACCCAAGTACGATTTATTTTATCGCTGGCTGTCAACGTGACTATTTAGTACGTTTATTTATTTGTTTTATTTTAAACTGTCTTGGGTTATACAGGGACATAGTGTGTAACATAAAAAATTTACATGTTAAAGTGTAAATTCTGTTAGTATTTTAAAAATTAGCTAAGAGTACAACTTTATGTTTCTTTAATAACAAAGCCATATTTATGTGAATGGGTCAAAGAGTTCTTACACGAGGGACACCACTAGTGGGGGTTTTGTTCATGAGATAAGCTGCCTATACATTAACTTCTTTGAATGAAATCTTCCAACCATATAAATATATTACATTACATAAGTGTGAGTCACTGTCTATTATTAGTATCGAAATCTTAATTTTTTTTAATTACTTTAATTTTACTCTAAAAGAGTTTTCCACCAATGTAATATAATACTCAGTCTGGCTATAAATACTGTTACAATTAAAAATAAACAAAATTTTATTTTTGAATTTGGAATATGTCATTTTCATATGATTTTTCATTACGTTTTCTTATTTTCCCACCAATGTATTTTAAAATATTTTGTGATATTAAAACGGAGTGGGGTGATAAAGAGAACCGAATCACTGTGATAGCATTGCATAAAGAAGGTATGGAGCCAAATACAATTTTTCAAATCCTCCATACGCTTAGTATTAATCATGTGTTTGTGTATCGGGCTATTGATAGGCACAATGAAACTTCCTTTGTTTGTATCGTATGTATAAAAAAGATCTGGCTGTCCAAGTTGTGTTCGTACGATAAAGATCATCAAAGCAGTAAGGGAAAGAATTCGAGAAAATCGTGTCCGAAAGCAAAAGATTTTATCTCGGAAGCTGAAGCCATCACCTAGAACCAAGTCGCATTTTTAAAAAGATGACTTCGGACTAACATCTTATAGAGACGTACTGATTATTTCTAAACTGATAATTTAAAAAAAGTAGGGTGGTAAAATCAAAACAACTATTTAAGCGAAAGGCAAAGGAAGATCACAGAAAAAAAAATTTACGGATGAGATTTGTTTACAATTGTGCAATATTTTAACAGACCTAATTACCGTATTTATGCTGAAAGTTCTAAAGAAACTTTCTAATTAGACAACAGAATACAACGTGGGCACTATCCGACTTCAGTGATGGTTTGGTGGGGTGTTTGTTATGAAGAAGTTACTGAGCCATTTTTTTTGCGAAAAATGTATCAAAACATCGGCACAAGTGTTTCAAAATACCACTCTTGAGAAGGTAGTTAAATACCTTAACGACACTATGGTCAATAACCACGAATGGGCCTTTCAGCAAAACTTGGCGCCGGGTCATAACACTCGATCCACCTAATCTTGATGGGAAACGAGTGTTCCGGACTTCATCATAGTTGAAGACTGGGCGTCATCTAGTCCCGATCTTAATCCAATTAAGATCTTATAAATGTAACCATAATATTCCGTGTTGTTTCTTACAATAAAACACTATTTAATCCCTTGCCAGTATCCCACTTTTCAGTTCAGTTTCTAATCAGGATGACATGAATCGATATTAACAGAATGTAATCATAAGCATCGTTTGACACAGCCATATGTCGAGGAAGTATACTTCATTTCTACACCTATAGGTTTATCGCAACAAAGACCTCACAATGGAACACTGCTCTTCATTTCCCATTATCAATCTACCATGATGCCATCTGTGACGCCTCCATTACTCAATTTCCTTTCCCGCCAAAAAAGACCGTAACGTAAAAAGAATTCAAAGAAAGAATTCAAACAACCGTTTAGAAACGCGGAATAGAGACGCAACACAACTGTGTTGCGCCGTTTGATGTTTCCATTTGATTTATGAACGAATATATATATACATAATAGCATTTAGAATAATGATATTATGTACATCTAGATCTAGGCCTTTCAAACTTTAGGATTGGAATACATCTAGTCTTGCGTTACATATCTTTTTTACAACTATCCTGCATTTTGTTTTAGAATTACTTTACAGACTTATAAGGAAAAGAATTAACCTAAACCTTATAAGTATTAAGTACCAGAGAGTACACATCAAAAGGAAATGGACGAATTCTTGTTAGATTGGTTTTGATACAAATTTTTGGTTTCTAAATGGAATATAGTGGTGCACCCACACAGAACCGAATTTAGAGTCTCTTGCACTATATGTTGGTACCACTGAATGATAATTTAAATTCATTCTCTCCGCCGCCCGCGCCATCATTTGGACAAATGCTACGTCATTTGTCTAAGGGAATGCAATGGGGTGCGGGGCGAGACATCTTTATAAGGAAATTCGACCTACGCGCATTACAATAAACATAGTTTTTCAAAATCAGCTACCGATCAGATTCCAACATCTTTCGTTAAGGATGTGCTACGCAAAATTGATATTTACCCTTGAACAAATAAAGTCTATTCAGTTTTGTGAATTCCAAATCTCATTTCGTAAGCTTCCGAAATCATTATCACATTGAAAAATGAAACGTATGAACTGCATGATATGGTTGATTTTTCACTGGTCAATATCCCTTTCAATGGGTATTGAATTAAAACTTGCCGTATTATTGCTGCGTTACTAATTAATTTAATTATTTATCTCATTGTGCGCATGTTTATTCAATACACATAATTTTAATGAATGTGCACTTATTTACACAGCTTCTGTTTATTCTTAATTAAAATAATAATGACCATTGATTGACTGTTTTTTAACGTTTTTGATAATTCCTTAAATGGAATTGATGACAAAAATTAAAACATATATTTGTAAATTTGTCAAACTGTGAAGAAAATTTACTTAACAGTGACAAGGATTCGCCGCAATGAATACTCGAACATTTTACATCGATTTTTATAATGTGACAGGTTAGGAAATGAAAGACATCCATTTCAGAAAACAGAGTAATACACTGCGATAAGTGAATTTTACTACTATTATTGATAAAGTCTTGTTGACAGGTTCATTACTTAATTTAATTCAATGAACTCATACTAAGTTTTCATACAAACAAATTTTGTTTGTTGTCATTAAAAGTTGAAATACGTCAAGGTGTTATTATTTTTTTACGAAAATATTCATTATATAATTCCTTTGAATTAGATAAAGAAATAAATGGTGTAAACTTCCACTATATCTAGTTTTCTACTCCAATTCTTCAACATGTCTATTATTTCTTGTTATCATTTGAAATGGAATATATAATAGTAATACCGACTTGTCCCTTAACAAATATTAAATAAATAAATAAATATTTTCGGACATTTTAACACACAACGCCATCTAGTCCCAAACTAAGCAGAGCTTGTACTATGGGTACTAGACAACTGATATTAATACATATATACTTTTTTTGTAAACACATACATACTATACATAGAAAACACCCAAACTCCGAAACAAATATTAGCAGATCACACAAACATTTGGTCCGACTCAGGAATCGAACCCGAGACCTCTAGCACAGCAGTCGCATACGCTACCACTGCGCCACCGAGGCAGTCAATATTATTACAAAGGTCCAAAAAAATTTAAAAATATTTTTATTTCCTGAATGAAACCACGGCAGGAAGCTTGTTTTCAATAAATGTAGGTGTGCATTACACAGGCTCATTTGTACCAGGAGGGTAGTCAGTGCGAAATAATCGTATACCGTAAATGTTAAATTAATGATAGTCCATTTGTTCGAGTGAAATAAATTTGATGAAATTAAAAGGAAAAAAAATCGGTATGAATAATGGCTGTTCGCTTGTTGTATGTCCGCCTTCTGTTATTAAATTCCACGTAGGTTTTATATGTTTGAAGATATTTTTGTAAAAAGTTCAAATGGAAAATTATGATTACTGAATTTGTTTAATTATAGGTGCAGTACGAGGAATATAGGTACAACTCTTTGTAGGGCATTTAACGTAGTGGCTAGGGTTACTATTTTACTAGTAACTCTAGCCACTAGAGCCTAACAAAAATTGCGCCTTTTAATGGACTAGTAACTTACTAATATATCAAGGTGCAATTTTTTATGTACCTACTGTATAATCACAGATATGTCATATATTTAGATATTAGAAGAAAAACATATTTATTAAAAACAAAATTTAAAAATAAATGCTATTCTTTTCTGTAATGTAAGAGCTAAATATAAACAATAGTTTTTTAAGTTTTTTAAGTTAAAAACTAGTGAAGAGTGATGATGAGTTAAGGAAGTTTTTTGTGATTTTTTTCATTTTGCAATAGAATAAAAATCTAAAGTTTAAATAAATAAATGGCTTATCTACTAAAACATGAACTCGTATAAAAATCAGTTAACAATATAAATCAATTAATGTCTCATCAACAGTAAGTTCTACATATCGTCTCATAATTTTATCTCCACTTAAATAACAATTTATCTTGTATTGGTGGAGAGTGAACGGTCATTAAGAGTTTATCTGATAATAGATTTTTGTTTATTTTTTATTGTGTATGCGTTTATTAAAAAAATGAGTCACTATTTCCCTAAAATCAAATCCAACTATATTATTCATAACTACCAATCCCCATACCTTTCTCAATTCGCGATTTTCGATGTTTATCTAAGATTTTCTTGATCCAACCCCAGTCCCGAAAGCAATCTAGTTGGGCGCAGTATTATTCGTTTCTTTTTTTTTATTTTATCTAATTGTGCCCGCGGTATGCCCCAGAGATGGGGCTATGTGTCGCGGAGTATCTCCGGTGCCCTGCGCGGAAACCAATTTCAAAAGACCCAGAAACTGTACAGAGACGGGTTTCGTACATGTTTTTACGGAATAAAGCATTCAGAAAGGACTTTTAAATCTTTACTGCTGTTGTAGGAAAACAGTATTATGTTAAATTAACTTACGTAGTTAATTTTGCGTTTGATATTAATGCTATCACAAATTGAGTATCCATTAAATACTTTTAAATTGTCTGTTTTTACGTTCAGGTCACAATGGCCATAGGCAGGTTGTCTTATAAGCCTTGTACATATCTACATGGGTATGTGTATTTTCTATTACAGAGCGTAAAAGTTGAAAAGATAAGTTTTTGTAAAAAGTAGAAGCTACTTTTTAGCTGATGTTACGCTTCAAGATAACATTTTTTATCTATAAACCCATTAGTAATCAATATGTAGAATTTAATTAATATAGGGCAGACGGACGGACACAAAACAAATGTTGTAAAACAATGTATAGTTTGTTTAACCAAAACTATTTTATTCAAATACCGTTTATGCTATCTATCTATCAAGAAGTCAACCCTCTATGAACCAAAAATCCTTATTAACATAGAGATGTATATCAATCGTAGGGTAAATATTATTCCGAAAGGATATGCGACTCCGGCCCTGGCGAGCGTGGCGCCCCCCTCAACCCGCGAGTGACACTGACGGATCGCGGGACATTAGTCATAGTCGAGACCTCCCGCCCTCCCCTCCCGATAACCCCTCGACCCCCGCACATACCCTGTTTATTTACTTTTTGTAATGCTATTGATGTTTAATTATAGAGCACCCTAATGTAACTTGTGCCTAATTTTGACGCGTCATGTTTTGCTTGTAATATTTCATTGCATCACGTATATATTTTGTTAGTGCATGTCATTTATAGTGTACTATTTCTAAGCAATTCTCCGTCTGCAGTTAATATATCAAGGAAATATAAAAGCGTGAGTTGAGTATGTGTACTCGCTGTCTTTGAAATGGATTTAGTCGGGTTGGTGAAAAACGTTCGTAGATATTAGTCTGTGACTCTCTCGGATCTCTAGTGCAGATGTAGGTAGGTAATAGAGGAGAATTCATGTTTTAGGAAACAGAGACCAAAAGCGTTTTATATATTCCTCATTTCTGCAATACATCATGCCTCATTTGAGATTCCGCTTGTTTATAACCATCACAGGCATCGACACTAGTAACGATCGCATCAGATGCATCAATATCATTATAAAAAGATCTTTGATTTTGAAACAAAATTGAATCTTTAAAAGATACTTGCAAAGATTTTCTCCGATATGCTAACCTTCATAACTTAATTAGATGCCTACCAAACTTCTACAGTACTGCTTATATAAATTACATAATCTTTCAATCAGTCAGTTGAAAATGTCGTTAGTTTTTTTTTGGCAACCAGGGTACTAAGAATAAAAACTTGGACTACGTATTAGCAGTCATCAGCTATCGAAAATTCGTTCTAGCTTTTCTTCAACAGATAGCGCGGGTAGGTGCCGATGGTGAAAAGTTTTAAGTATAGTATCCATTAATGAGAGTCGTTGTATGGTTATAGGGTTATGATAAAAGATATAAAACATAAAAAATATGTAGAAATCATAAATTTCCCTACTTTTAAGAATTGTATCAACATGACTTACATGAACATCGAACAGATTTTTCATTAGAGAATCTGGTATAATTTTTATCAAGGTTATTAGTAAATTAGTTTGTTGATTATTTCGTTACGTGGTGTCCTAAATATTCATCAAATATTTTTTTTTAAAGTTTACCAAAGACACAAAAAATAATGGAATATAACCAAGAAAATCATAATCGTTCACCAACTTACTAGCAAAAAATTTATCTATATTAAAAATAAATGTTTTTTAAGACGCTATCCTGGCTGTGGGCCCAGTCATTAAATGTTATAGATTGACCGCAGTTTTACAACCAGGCTGCCTCCTGGAGCTGACTTCATTAATTAATCTGCTCCCAGAGGTGCTCACTCTCTGGCAATTAGCCGCCTAGTCGATAGCTGGTGTCATCGCCGACGTCTTCTACTCTCGGGCTCGGCCCTCACCCGATCCCGTTCAGCAGTCTCTTTCTGGAGCATTACAGCCTCACAGAAAGAGACCACTGCGCTCCGGCCCACCTCACCCGATTTCGAGGTATCGTCATATCTAGCCGACTTCAACTTCGCGGTCGGACGCCCACACAGTGCAGTCCTCCAGCGTATTCTGGAGACCAAGTCAGTTGCGCAGTGGTGCTATTGTATCATTCCTCGCAACCGATATTTTTAAGATACTCACCGTAGCAACCGTTCCCGGCGAATATCTGCGTCAGTCAGTAAGTAACTACTTCCCTCCTTACCTACCCAAGCTTCGACGCCAGACAGAACGGCACCAACAGCGGCTGTTTAATATTATACATAAATTATATGATAGATTCAGCACTTCCATGAAATTTTTCTATATAATCATTCCCTAAAAATATGTAAAGTGACATAAAAAGAAGTTAAATTCAAGTCATTATTAAACTTTCTACGTTATCACACATCAATCGTTAGTCTGTCATCAGTTTCGCGATACCTGAGTTCAGGGAGCGCCTCCCTTATCACATAGCGCCATGATGGATTACCCCCGCCTATCTGTTAATTAAGATTTTCGCGACTCTCACGTGTAGACGGATGCTGGCAATTTAACTTAGAATTTTGTTGACAAGGAAAAATTGAATTTAGATAATCAGATTGATAAGAAATTTAGATTCTTTATAGGTATTTTGAATTCTTGAAAGCAATGCATTATTTAACTAGCTGGTGTCAATAACTAGATGACGCTGACGGCAATAGCAAGAAAAAAAATCTATTTAAATCATCTCAATAAATTCAGTTCGATAACAAAATATGTTTTTTATTCTTTTTTACAAAAAGAGTGTGTTAAGCTTTCTATTAGTCAGTTTAGCTATCATAGTGCAAGCCATGCTTAGTTTGAAGCTAGATGGCGTTGTGTGTCACATGTCCGATAATTATTTGAGCTCTTACTTTTGCGTAAATGTAACTCTCTCTTTTTTCTCTTAAGTTACTTCAATATTGAATTTTTTTTTCCTAAAACGTAACTAGGTATTTATTAATTTTTATTACGTCTATGCAAGTATATACTTCGTTGTGTTCGGTTTTATAACGATGACGAATTAGCTTTTTTTTTTATTTAAATCTCCGCAATAGTATCGAGTCCTGGTATTTTACTTTAAGTAAAGAAAATGTTGAGAATAAACATGCACAAAGTAATTTTTTTAATTAAAAAAGAAACTTGATTGTGTCTATATTTTATTTCATTTGGATATACCCAGTGTCACTCTCACGATTAAGATGAATATATTGACACCACTCACATAAAAATACAACAAGCCGTTTAAGCTCTTGAGCGTGCCAAAGAAATATACATACGTAAATACATATGTATATACACTCAACATATATGTATGACCCTCCTTCTTTCGCAGCCAGGTAAAAACAATTTGATTCCTAATGTTTCAATTGACTAATTTTCAAATAATTAAATTTAAGCCTTGGTTGATGTTTAACTTTTCTTCTAATTTATTGACACAAGCAGCCATTTAACTGTAGATGTACCCACAACACGTTTAAAGTTTTTTTTTAAATAAAGATTTTATGTTATGAGCTGTGGATTCTCCTCTAACCCTATAAAAATGAAAATAATTGTTAAAGTTATTAAAAAAGTAAATACACATAACATATTATAGTGTTTAAGGTTTCCCGGACATAAATCCCTGTAATGGTACATAATCACCCCCTCATAGAACAGTCGTCAAACTAAAGAAACGGCTGCAAGTGCAAAGTGTATCAAGACTTAGATAGTTCGTTGATCACCGACAGAGGGCGGGCTCGAATACCCATTTGTCAGACCGAGGCTCATTAGGGTCGAATCTTGTTGAATCTCAAGGGATTAAACGTTTCAGTATGGGCCTGGAAGCAAATAGAACTGATATAGGGTTAAAAAATAACACATTATGGACCTACAAACTTAGGCATCCAATTTTTTCAGTAGATGCCTGTGGAAGAACGGGTATTAATGTTCCTCCAACATAAAGGGAGGATCTTTCGGCCAGGCGAGGTAATCATGCCTGGTGGGCCACTGCCCAACGGTTGATGTTTGATGTTGGAATGTTGTATTAGATATTAATCAGCGTGGGAATGTCTCTTGCGCGATGCAGAATTGGTAGTTTCTTCTTGTAGTACATTACTTCGTAGTTCAGAGTATCTGCGGCAGAAAGCGCTGTAGTATATTTCTGTTGCGCTATATGTGGAAGTCACCACAATGACTTCAGTTTAATAAACAAAAATATAATATGCAAAAGAAGAAATATATAGATATTTCTCCTACCTAAAGGTATAAATAAATTAATTTGAAAGGTCTATCTGTCTGTCTATCGGCCGGTTTGTTCCGGGTAATACACAAAATAGCAGGACCGATTTTCACGGGACTTCCACTAGCAGATAGCTGGTGATTAAATATAATGAGAAACTTTTTAGTATTTTAGATACTTAGACTAGCTTCGACCCACGGCTTTACCTGCAAATATCAGCGAGGGGCTCAACTAGCATATAACATAACCTATAGGAATAAAATGTACGGCCTTAACCCTCTCCTAAGAGGAGACCCGAGCCCAGTAGTGGGACATTATGGGTTGTTGTTGATTGTTGATATACGAATAAATGAAATTGAAGTGTCTATTTGTAATTTGAAATAAACAGCTTCCTACTAAATGTAATGAGAGCATTCACGATACTTACCTCATAAAGCATTTTTTAAATTTATGTTCTGTCTGTCTGTCTGTTCGTCTGTCTGTCTATTTGTTCTGGAGTTTATTTTGATCGACTGGACCGATTTCAACGAGACTTTTATTCGTAGATGATATGAAAAGTAACTTAGGCTACTTTTTTGCATAAACTGATTCCTGTACAAAACTGCACAAAATTCGTCGAATACTGAGTTTTCTGTCATGATCTACGTATATACCTATTTGATGCTACACACCTCTAAATGGCCTATTATTAGATGAATAAGCTATTATAGTATCCCGTAATGATAGACATTTGAATTTATCTAGAAGTCGCTGCAAATAAAACGCCAAATTATTTTTATTTTTTTGAGGCGCTCATAGCTCAGTTGCACTCGGTGATTAGAAACAATCAGCGAGGGCAAGCTACGACGGCGCGGTCAGTACCTGGATGGGTGACCGCTGGTGGCATGTTACCATGAGCGTCTCCGTGATTCGGAGGTCACGTTAAGCAGTCGGTCCCGGTTGTTATCATACGATAACAGTCGTGAAGCTTAGTTGGAGGCCTTCGGGCGGCTTAAAAACATCCAACGGCAAGATTTACGTAGCCACAACGTATTCTTGCCAGTCCCCAANTGGCCTTAACCCTCTCCTGAGAGGAGACCCGAGCCCAGCAGTGGGACATTATGGGTTGTTGATATGATTGATTTATATTTTTAATATAAATATATACCAAAACCATAGCACTAACGATGACCGCTAATTTTATACCTAGATATTTATTTTTCAGAGACGACATATACCTACATATGCTCTTCACCTTAATCTACTATGGAAAAGTAAGAAATCTTACTAGAGAGTGTCTCTCGGTACCATTCATGTACCTACTTCCTATCGTAACTTGAGTATAAGTCATACGATCGACACGATACAAAAAAACTATACGATACAAAAGTAGGAGTTCTCTGAAACTGTTCGTTATCCAACAACAATTACTGTGTACTTTATAAATCTGTGTACGACAATTATAAAACCATTATACGATAGATATAAACTTATCGCGACCGCCAATCACAAACGAGAAGTCGAAATAAATCGATGTTACATCCAATCATTACTCTGTGTCAGGATCGACTCAATTAAAATATCGTGAAAACAAAAAGATCAAAGAAAACAATACCCTATGAGTAGTACAGTTAGGTTGTGTTTGCATTTATCAAAATTTTTACCTTGCAATGGTCATTATGGTAAATGTAGTATAGTATAAAACCACGAAATCGCCGTGTCGGAATCGGAATAAAGGCAAAATAAACAGTTGGTTGAGCTGTTCTGGACACGAGGTTGTAACTTTTAAATAATATGTAAGCTTAAAATAAGGCCTTCATTATATAAATAACAATATGAGCAAAAAAGAATCTTTGGGCTTCTAGGTATTTCTTAAACGATAACTTGGCATAGACTGTCGGCGGACATTATGATGTGACGACATTCCTATAAAATTGAATCTCAAATTCGTGTTATTTCCTTAGTATTTCACATTACAAATTCTTAGATATATCGGAAAACAATTATATAGAAATTCAGAACTCTTTCCTAGCTCATCTCTTTTAGTGTTAAGTAAGTTCATTTTAAGTTAGCTTTCGGTAAGGTGTGATAATTGTATGATTTTAATTTTACGTAACGATTAAAGCAAGTAGTAGAAAGTGTCTTCTAAAAATATCATTAAACCAGTGTGAGCAAAAAAACATATTAATATGCAATAAAAAGTAGATAATACTCCCAATATTTGTCTTTCTAGTTAAAACATGTTTATGTATGAAATTAAAGTTAGCTAAACTAATTTAAATTACAAACCAATTAATTAATGTTGCTTTATATCCATTAAATAACTATAGTATTTATTGTTTTAATCTACATTAATCTAATCTGTATCGAGGCACTCTATCAAATTGCTCTAGAACATTACCGAAGTATTACGCAAGTAGGTATTTTTCATAATCAACACAAGGCACGCTGCAATTTATCCAAAGCACTTACCTAAGTAAACAATTTATACTATAATCCATATTTTCTTAAATACAAGATGTAATAACATTTTAAAGGATCATTTTCAAACACTTTTCTTATTGTTTTAATGAAAGGGGTATTACCTACGTGTTTGGTAGAAGCGGTTTTTAATTCTGGTCAGGCTATTAATACCAGCGATCCATTGAAATATACAAGAATTGGTTAATTCAAATCTTTATAGAGTGTTACAATTTATCAATTTCGTTAAAGCGTCTAATTGTTGCGTTTCAGAACTTACGTTTTGATGTCTTTTAAAATAATTAAGGGGAATGTAAACTTAATAAATAGAACCGTCTCGCAATTTTAAGCCATTGATTTCATTTCATTGGTTTAATTTTATTCAAGGATGGTTTATAATTGCAATCTTTCTTTTAAAACTAGATAAGATATCTCTATAAATATAATATATGCAAGGCACATAGGTAGATAGGTTTTATTCACAGTAATGAAGGAATGTTATTTGTAAGTAACATAAATTATGAGGTGATTTAAAACTGCATCACATCATGTATCTTATATTCATTTCTCAAATTTAAAAGGTTGCTATTACGGACAAGATTAAGTAATATCTACATCAGAATTAAAATAAAATATTTATGTCGTCGATAACTACTATTGTGATTTGCATGAAGAAAACAGTTTAAAATTAATATATAAATACCCTTTCACGTTGAAAACCACGCCACTTATTATTCCATTACGAATTTAGAACACCAAAACACAACACTTATATGTAATATTTTAAAGAAAATATTTACCATCCTTATCCCGGTGTACGGGCGATAAATTACTAGTAATTTCGTACTCGGGTGATACCTGAGCTCAGTGAAAAAACACGAGACATAGACGTCTTGGTGCGTCGCAAATTACGGTCATCATCTTCTCATCAAGGCGTGGGTACGAGTTGATGTATAGCAGTTCGGCTGGAGGGTACCGGGGAACATGACACATAGAGTAAAGAAATTGAGCAGTAGCCCAGTTCGTCGATTAGGTAAAGAATTACTTGTGGGCTCAGTATATAAAATGCCAAAATTAAAAATATATATTTTTAATTTTGGCATTTTTCAATTGAAAGGTTTGACTAACGAATGTTTGAGATGTAATTATAAGCACTTCGACTTTTTCTTACATAAGGTAGAAAAAGTCAAAGTACCATCTCTAGTTTAACATGGGGGTATATTCTATTCTCAAGATATTATTTATTTATGAAAAGTGTAAGATTGAAGAAATGTGTGACTAACAAATAAATAAAATCTTCACTGAAAGCTATTCAGGAGCTCCAGGTCATTGTTTCGAACAGTGTCGACAAATCAAATAATCTTGACGAAAATTTCGATACTAAGTACACATCTGCAATTTGGTCATCATGTAGTCTTATCTACAACAACCTAATCATTGCCGTAAACATGAGCACTTTAACATCAAAGAGAGAGTTGGCTTAAAGAGTAAATGGTTTGCGTTCAGTGTTAGGTTTTAAACTGTAAAGTTGCTCGCAAGAAACAAATGACGAGGAAACAAAATCACCGTGCTAATATTCCGTTATGTAAAGTTCCTATCTGACCTGACAGACGATCTTCACAAAGCTATTGGACTGGATACTGGATAGATTTACGAGTATTTCTAAAATCAAAGTCTCAAGTAACGAACTAAAAGTAAAACAGTTTAAATGAGGAATACATATTATGCGACTTTCTATGTATTTTGTAGCATTTCTTCGAATCTTCCAGCTTCAAGATTTTTAATAAAAATGTAATTTCTGTAGTACTTCTAAGGTTTAAAACGCTGTCTGTCTACAACAAATTTGTAATCGACAGAAAAGGGCTGACGACGTTTGGGTGGTTGAAAATATTCTGAAAATTTTGCTAAGATTCTCTCTCTAGTCGCCTATTAAGAAAACTAAATCATAAATTAGACCCAGAACTAGACACAATTAGAAGAATGTTTACGTAGACACACTAACAAATATGAAAATTAAAAACATTCTTGTGTCCCATACAAAATATTGATGTTGAGGTTGCCGTGTGCTCACCTAATTTGTTGACTTAAAAATGAACTACAAATAATTGATTGGTCTATAATAAAAAAAATTATAAGCATAATACATCAAGTAAACGTATTAGAAAGGCAGTAGTAAGCGTACCACGGTAACTAATCGACACGCACGCGTGTTAAATCCAAATGACATAGAAACAATTGCTTCTATTCACGCTTTTAAAAGGTAGCCGTGGGTACACCATTCGATAAGGAGTAATAAACCTTGTAATTAAAGTAAAAATGACAACAGGCAATGTTTGGATTGTCACAATACCTCTATTATTATTTTTATTTAATTTTTCTACCAGCCCATACCGTTATCCTCTTTCTACTACGAAAGTTAAAATAAATAGACTCAGAGGAACCATTAAAGTAGAATTTAAATCTAAAAGGCTTCCCTTTTTTTAACAACCACTGAAAATTAACATCGTCTTCCTACTTGATTATGAATACAAGGCTCATTAAAGGGAAACAATTTCATAACACCTATATTGTTTAGTTGATACCATAATATTGTTATATCTGTTTATTTTTTGATTCTGTCTTTTTCTCTATTGGTTTTCATTAAACTTAACCATTGTATAACCTAAGTGAACTAAATCTCACATGGAAGAACAGCAGGTGTTCTCGTGCCAAAATAACAGGACATCTCAATTATGACCAGAGATATAGGTAAAGAAAGCTAACACATGAGAAATGTATAGCAGGAAAATATATCCGAGTTAATCCGAATAGAACCTGAAAAGAAGAGTCAAAATAGAATAAAAGAATAGAACAGAATAATCGGATTTCGTAAAAAAATGAGTAATATAGTACCTTCAATTTAAAATGGAGGGCAATCGTATTAAGCGTTCAATGTTTATGAGTACCTTAAAATGAATACATAAATAATCCCAAGTTTATCAAGATTATATGAGTGGAAATAAAAAACCATTAATTTTCAATAATACCTACATTATTACCTAAATAATATAGCACAACTCATCTTTTGTTTTTACAAACTTGCAGAACAACAACAGGGTATTTAGATTCAGAATTTTAATCGGTGGTGAAATTATAAAAAAATTATGCGCATAAATACTATATCCGACCTTTATCCGTCCGCCCTGTGAAAAAGCATAAATTTTTCCTTATTTTTTCACGTCCACCCATCTAATAGTTTTTACGCATCAAGCGGTAGTGGTACAGAAAAACGTAATTTACCAAAACGGATCGCTGGTAAAAAGTGGGTTGGCCGGCAGATCATTAGTAGGAGCCAATGGTCGTTACCTAAAAGTCATTAGCGTCAACTTTTACTGTAATTTGACGTTGTATACATACGTACGTATATACGCTTATGTGATGTATATTTTCATTATCATAATTTATGTAAAAGAACCAATTTTGTGTTATTAGTTATGACTTTTAATGATAACTAAATGGGGTGAACTAGATTGTAAAATTGTACCATGAATATTCTGTTGTCTACTTTTTCTCGTTTTGTATCTTATTGACTACTTTCATAAAAACCAGATAGTGATTAAAACTTATGAGTTTCACACCACAGGCATTATATTGATGGTGATAAAAAATACTTAATTGTAGAACTCTTACCATATCATAAAATTAATTATATCCTGTTGGCCATATTTACAAGCCTGTTACCAACATAAGTATAAGAATGACTTAAAAAATAGGCAGTCGGTTAGATGGAACGGCCGGATTGATGGGAATCGATAGGAGTTCTGAATAGTTAAAACATTTCACAATTAGTACCCGAATGATCGTGTGGGTTTCTGAGGCGATTTCATATCAATAAAATATATATACAAGAATTGATCGTTTAAAGGTATTCGATCTACAACTATGCAGAATTGAATAGATATCTTACCTTTATCCAGAGACATGATGCGTTTTAGCGAGTTGCCAATCCTTTTAAAACATGTGTAATACTTACTTTCTTGACGAATCCCATGCTTCTTGTGGTTCTTCTCTCAAACCCCACTTGGGATCTTAGGGTAACTTCTTTAGACTTGTCCAAGTAGTATTCCGCAACGCCTGCCGGATTTCTTGGTTGGCACCTGATGATCGTGTTGGTAGTCTTGGGGTCTCAGGTGGAATTAGAAGAAGCGCAGCTAACAAGATCGAGTCGAGATGTAATTCCTTAGGGAAATATTAGCGTGAACATAAAATATCATCATATCGTACTTGGGGTGTACTTACGTTATTCAATTCGTTGTACTTTTTTTTTAAAAGTCTCCACGTCTATTCCAACCAACCTATCGCAAGAAAATCTTTATTGGCCGTTTCCGTTTATTTGTCGCCTAACTTTTACAATAGCACAACTTCTTGAACTAGGCAGTGTAGTCAATTGTTCTAATTGAGCGGTTCCATTACAATAATGTCTTATAATCGCAGAGCTATTTGTAAACGCCGCGTCGAGCTGCAATGAGGTGTGGAAACGAACCGTTTTGCGGTGTGCGCTTTCAGTAAAACGTGTACGGTTTAGAGATAAAGAGGTAGCGAAAAATATCTCGATTGACAGTCTATAACATACATTTATTCACATTAGCATCGTTTCTTTCGAGTTGTATTTTCACTCTGTTTACAATTGTGCATTAACTTAATCTTATTATTATCCTAATCGTGATTTGAAATTAGAATTAGTAATGGTACTGTAGTTTAAAAAAACGTTTATGGTCGTTCAAATTCAGAATATAAAATAAAACAATGACGATCATTTATCAAAATACAGTGAATATGAATAATTTATTTAGCTCATTGCAACCAATCGCCGTCCACAGCTGAATGAAGGTCTCCTCCAAAGAGCGCCAGCCGTCCTGGTCTCGGGCAGTTCGTATCCATTCATTGTCAGCCACTTTCTTTAAATCGTCAGCTCACCACCTCCGGGTGCCCTATGTTGCTGTGTTTAGCTATAAAGTAGAAATTATATCACGCTAATTTATAACATTTCGTTTTGTTACATCGTATTATAATATACATTGGTGAAAATGAAGTGGCTACAAGTAAAATGAACTACCACCAATTCCGAAATTCCTATTACACTTGAGGGACAAATATACAAATAAATCATGAAACTTACCTATCCTAGATCAGTCTGAATGTTGGCTAGCAAAGAAAACGGATGAGATTTGCCTAAATGTAGCTGAAATTCGATTATTAAAATGGAAAAGACCAGAAGGGATTAGGTGGGAAATGAAAGAAAGCCTGAAAGTAGCACCAGTAAATGTAAACTTGAGGAGCAGCAGGTTATCTAAATATAGACTTGTCACGAGCGTAAAGATGAGCAAAATTTAGTTAAGAAAGTTTTAGGTACGTATCTTGACGGATTTAAGAGTAGAGAATGGCCAAAGAAAAGGTGGATATACTGCGTGAAAGAGGAATGGAAATCTTAGAAGGAAGTAAGCAGTGAACTAACAAATGATAGAAGATAATAAAAAAAATTCATAGCATTGACTCCAAATGAATTTGGGGAAAAGATCAGACAATGATGTGAAAAAAATTTGTATCTGTTACTATCTATGATTTTAATTCGCTCGAGCTTTTCTTCGGTACCGCTCAGACTCGTTGCATTACAGTAACGTTGTCGGTCGTACTGATGGCCAGTAGCTGTGCGGTTTAGAAATCGATTCAACTATTCATAAATTTAATATACTTCCTGTTATCAAGTCCCTTGTAATTGATATCTAGTTTAATAACGTGTGGAAAATTTTGAATTTTATTGTAGTACTGTCACATTACAATGTGTTTGTGTTACATAATAACCGTAGTCGGTTCCGTACCATTTGGTGCAAATAAAAAGAGAATATATAGAATAACGTTCATTAAAATAATCATCATCATTATCAATAACATGCTTTAATAATCGGCTGTGGGACACAGACCTCTAATTAGAAAATGAGTTTTAGTTTATAGTTACTAATATTTTTCCGTTCTTTAAACAGTACTTCCTTTTGATTTCCTTAATTTTATAGCCACCGAAACAATGTTTTTACAGTTGAAGAACTTATCATTTAATAAATCTGCCTAGAGTTCGTGTTTGGCTAGATTATAGAGAACTCCACCATAGTGACTGTGGCGACTTCCACATACAGCGCAACAACATAAAATATATAACAGCGCCATCTACCGAAAAAACATCGAACTATGGAGCAACGAAGAAAACTAAGAAACTACCAATCCTAAATCGCGCAATAGAAGTTCTCGCGCCGACTAACATATTTACAACTTCCCAACATCAACCCGCCAGGCATGATCACCTCGCTTGGTCGGAGGATCCTCCCTTTGTGTTGGAGGAACATGTGGCCCGTTCCTGCACAGTGACAAATAAAGAAAGTACCGTAAAATTATTTCATGTGCACGAATATGTTACCATATTCATAATAATTGTTTCTACTCAATTTCACAAATTGGCTAAGCTTAGCATTTTACATAGGTATGTATTTACATACCAAATCACCAATTACATACAAAATCATTTGATTTAGGTCGCCACACCGCATTGCGTGCTGGCCGGATCTCCGCCCTGGCCTCCCAAGCCCTCGCATTGTTACATTGGTGGCATGAGGACGCGCGGGCCCGCGGCGATAGACTGACGCAGCGAGTTATCGAGCTGCGTCGATCACAGCTATGCGAGGTCCTGGTGGTGGAATGACAATACAGGCTTTCAAGCCCTTCCCCCGGCCTCGTCACCTTCGAGGCCATCTAGCCAGTGCTCGACCTGTGGCTCGCGGGAAAGCACGGCTGCCTCTCTTTCCATGAGACGCAGTTCCTCTCGGAGCATGGCTGCTTCGGGAGGTTCCTGTGTCGCATAGGCAGGGAGCCGAACGCTCGGTGACACCACTGCGTTGACTGTCGGGAGTGACACGGAGTGGCATCCGATCTCTGTAGTAGGCAGAAACCCCTCGCTGCCGGCAGCAGTTAGTTCTATGGTCGACGGCAAGGAGTCCTGGGACGCGGTAGTGTCCTTCTACGCAACCGTTATCTCGCAGAAGGAGACTGCGGAAAGGGAGAGGGAAATCCTGACTCTCTCTCAGTCCACAGAAGGCGCACCGAGGGTAGGAGGAGGGCATATGCTGACTTTCACCGGGCCCCCTAACTGGGTCCAGGGGCGGCTGACTTGGGGATGTTCGTCGCTCCCCAATGAACTGGACCCGAGGTGGCGGCGCGTAGTGTTTCCGTGTGCCCCTCTTTGAAGTCTCGAGGGGAATCAAACACCTTACTCGTCTCGCTGACAGGGTGTGCCTCGCAGCACCGGGCCGGCATCAGTCAGGGATTGCGGATGCGTTTTAAGTTGACGTGATCCCTAGCGTAGGTGAGGTACACAACACCGGGGGGTTTTAGTCAGTAAAAGTCAGACAGACCCTTTCGCCCTCTCGCCAGGGCGGAAGACATCCATGAGGATTTCCCCCCGTCAAAAAAAAGGTCACCACACCGCTTGCCAATTCACCAAGTGTTGTGGCTATCAATCCTTCATGGGACAACACTTTATGTGATCCACAAATTGTTATTCTTAATTAAGGTGTTTATTGTGGCCATTTTAGGTATGCCTGTAAAGTCCCCCGCGACACAGGATGTATATTACTAACGCGGGAGATGTCCTTTAAAGAAAGGAAAAAAACAATAAAAAATACTATTAGGCAGCAGTCCTTACTGAAGAGTTTGAGCAACATTAATGCCTTTTGTGGAAGTATCTCATCGCAATTAAACCTATCTTCTTTGTACATACCTACCTAGCTGACGGTTAGTTAAGGTATGTATATTGACAGATTTGTTTTATGGAGTAGACGAGCAGACGTATCGCCTTATGGTTATAATTACCGCCGCCCACGGACACCTGCAACACCAGAGGCGTCAAAAGTGCGTTACCGGCCTTTGGGGAAGGTGAGCTGGATGAGGGGAGGGGTTGGGGTATGGATTTCCGATATCCTTACTCACGGTAAAACATAGCGCAGGCGCTGTTTCACACCGGTTTTCTGTGAAGCCGTGGTATCACTCTGGTCTAGCCTTTCACACGGTGCTGTGAACGAAGAAGTGTATTAAACACCCATGTTTTGTTAAATTTATAATTTAGAATCTCTTACGTGCAGACATATCTATTGGAGTAGGTACCGAGTACGTAAGAGAATAAATAGGAAAAATGAGAGTGTATTGAAAGAAAAGGTAGATAAAAAGGGAAAAGCGGTAGCAGGAAAAAATACTTCTTGAGTCGAATACATGTTTTTAAAAGTCGAGTCGTAGAATTTAGTAATATAAGTAGTACCATAAAAATAAATCCAAAACTAATAATGAAATCGAAGTCAATAGAAGAGTAACGTGCAGTTAGAATAAGTATTGGCCCCACAAAGAAGTACAAAAAGATAATTACGACTTAAATATGAGTAAAACTTTCATGGACCCTGCTTGATCTAAAGCTCGCAGACTTGGATAATCACAACAAAAGTAACAAATAAAATTGAAACTTGTTGGCGAGCAATAGAGAGAAGTATGCTACACTTAAGGAAAATTAAAAAAAACAATGTAAAGAAGTAAGAACAAAGACTAAAATTAAACCAAGCATTAAAAGTATTAAAACTAAAATGATGCTGGGCCAGCCATGTAGCGAGATGCGATGACCAATGATAGATTCTCAAGAGCACAATATGGAGAGGCCCACAGGGAAAAAAAGAAACGTGGGCAGACCACAAAAACGATGGGCCGATGGCATAGTATCAGTGGCAGGAAAAAACCGGATTAAAATAACATAAAACTGAAAAAAGTGGAAAAAATCGGAGGATGCCTTAGGGTATAGGCCTAACAGTATAAAGTAAAACACTACTATTAAAGAAATAAATATTTAATAAATATTTTCCGACATTTTTCGGACATTTTACCACATAACGCCATCTAGTCCCAAACTAAGCAGAGCTCGTACAATGGGTACTAGACAACTGATATTAACACATATATACATTTCTTTTTGTAAATACATACAAATTATACTTAGAAAACACCCAAATTCCTAAACAAATATTTGCAGGTCATACAAACATTTGGTCCGACTCAGGAATCGAACCCGAGACCTCTAGCACAGCAGTCGTATACGCTACCACCGCGCCAGTCGTATTCATAAATTTTAAGGTACAATATAGAATTAAGAATGTATAAAACATAGTGTAACTAAACCCTTATGAGGTTTATGGAAAATAAAGAGACTTATTATTATTATAATAATACTAAATATATATAAAATAACTGAGCCTTTCCCATGAAATGTGAAGTGAAATTGTGCGACATCTCGGCAGCGCACATTCACTCTTCACATATAATAATTAGTGAGTAAAACAAACGGGTCGCGGAAACGTTACAGGGCTGACACAGGAAGCTGAAAAATATTTATTAAAAGCATTCTGCTAGAACAGATTCATAAATATTATCATATTTTTTTTTCCATTTTTCAAGTAATTTGTCCAAAATATGCTGTATAAAATTAGAAGTAAACTAATGTCAAGGGATTTGTTCAAAATCGATACTGAAATAAAATTGACGCTTTCTCTGATGCCTACAAAAGTTAAGGGTATATGTAAATATGATTCTGAAGTACATGAATGTATAAAGTATAGAGTTTTATTTATTCATTTAAAAGTAGGTTATATCAGTTCTTCCAAGAATAAGATTTTCAATATTGAACGACGAAATTCCAAGAGTTTAACTGCGCTATGTTACTAAGTTTCGTACAAATAGGTATCCTGGATTGCAGAAGCGGTAATATGTTGTTAAAAGTACTGCCTACTAACCACAATGTTATCAAATTGCTTATTTCCCTTGATACTGTTTAATATTGACTGGCGAGACTATAATGGAAATATGATTTAACACTTAAAGTTAAAAAATCAAATGTCTAAAACGTGGCATTGCGCAATAATTCATCTAAACCTCTTCATTGAAAATTCTAATTCTAAAAGCGTTAATCCTGCACCTTTCATGTTAATTGTTAGTCCACAGAAGGGTCCCGAAGCCCCTTTGGGATCAAACTAGGACAGTGATTAAACGTTAAGCAAAGACATCGTGATTAAATTTGGGGTATACAATTTTTACATAATATTTACATATGTGCAAAAAGGGTTATTGTATGACGCCTTTCAACCCAAAAAATAAATGTAAAAGGTACATAATAATTCATGGGTTACTTCATTGGTTTAAGACTTGTAATATTTCATATTATGTTTTAAATGAAGTCGCTCCCGCTGTCTGCTCGCTTAAACACCTTTTAATTTACTAAACGGATTTTAATGTAGTTTTCAGATATAGATACAGTCGCTAGTCTAAGCGCAAAATTTAAAAAACTGTGTTAGCCGTACGAAGAAGTTATCGAAAAGGTACAACATAAGTGATATTATAGATTTTCACATAATGAAAAACAACGTGTGTGACATTATATTTAATTGTTGCAAACAATCATTACTTTTAGAAATTTAAGTAAATTTGGTATCTTTGAGTACTATAAAACCTCTATGACTAGGCAGAACTACAGGCAAGTTAAAAAAAAATATGTACCGAGACTACGTGATGTGTTACGTTCATAACTTTTCATTTACATTCAAGTTATTTAGAGTGTCACGCTCGATGAAGTATCAAACCAATGATGTTAAAGGTCGAAGTATTAAAGGATTGATTACAGTTATAGTAATCGTTGTTGCTGTCTTTACAATGAATAGTACACCTTTACATCATAATTTTATAAGTAACATAAGTGCGTTAAATATACATACCTAACTAAAAATAGGTGCCCATGTATGCAAGTAGTTTTTTTTCTCACAACGTACAACAGAACTTGTAGTGTGTGGGTGTGGAGGAACGGGTAACATATTCCTCCAACACAAAGGGAGGATCCTCCAACCAGGCGAGGTGATCATGCCTGGCGGGCCACAGCCCAACGGTTGATGTTGGGAAGTTGTATATATGTTAATCGGCGCGAGGACTCCTATTGCGCGATGCAGGATTGGTAGCTTCTTCGTGCACTATGTGACTCTGAAGTTTTGTGTATCTTCGGTGGATGGCGCTGTCATATATTTTACGTTGACATTGTATGTGGAAGTCGCCACAGTGGATACTAGACAACAGATGTTAATTTATTAATTTATTTATTTGGACTACCAGTTGCTGTTTCATGAATTCTTACAATAGAAAACAGTGAATTAACTAATAACATTTTAAAATGCACTACATTTTAAGTTGTCACAACATGCACCATTAGTAACAAGTGTGAATAAGAAATAATATACATATAAAAATAGACAAAAATTAGATCAATTATGATATAGGCAATAAGAAAAAATAAAATTAAATAATGTAAATACATATATACTTTCTTTGTAAATACATACATATTATACACAGAAAACACCCGAACTCCAACAAATATTTGCAGATCATACAAATATCTGGTCGGACCTGAGAATCGAACCTGAGATCTTAAGCGCAGCAGTTGCATAAGCTACGACTACGCCATCGAGGTAGTCGTAATTAAATGTAAATGAGTGTTTAAAGACTCTTGGTTTAGTTGCACATTTTGACCTAGGAACCGATGAAAAGAGAATCGATGGTAACAAAGAAGTCATATAAAAAAACATCAAGAATCGATGTTGTATTTCTATGAAAGTCGAACTCATGATTGTTGCTTATTGAGACCTGGTACTGTAAGTTAGCTACTTAAAAATGGGCAATGTAAAGAATTAAAACATATAGTTAATAAGAAAGGTAAGGACAGAAGAGAAGATTTTTGTCTTATAACCAAATTATACACATAAATATTACCTTACTACTACCCTCAGTAGGAATCTAGAGAAGGCTAAATAAAGACGAAGCGTAATTATTCATTATATTGAAAAGTGTTGTACCATATAAATAAATTTAATCTTTTGTTTTAAACTACCTGACGAATTTTGTACCGCCATTATTGTTCGTAATTATTTTCTAAATTTCCTGAAGGTTGGTTTTTAATATTAACGCCCGCCTCCCGGCAGTTATGCGCGTACATACACTTCAGAGATCCATGTTTATTTCTATAAATAGATAGATATATCGATTCACATCCACAAGATTTCTACAATACAGGCACCAATGAACTTCAATTTAAATCATTTACAGTAAATATATGATTCTGTATCATATTTAATTAAATAAAGAATTTTCTTTTTTATTGTGCTGGTGGTAGAAATTTATTTCTTATAAATTAGTACATTCAAACTACAAAAAGGTTAAAATAAAGATTAAATTAAATAAAAATAGATATGTTATAAAAATAGGATGTGGTTTAATTGTAAATTCGATGTAACAGCCCTGGCTTCTAGCATTGTCACTAACGAGTCGACAGCGTTCGGCCGTTATCCAAATGCGGGACGACCCGAAAATCCACTTAGCTAACCTCGGTGAGGAAAACTTGCTAAAGGGTTGCAACTCACAACTTAAAACATAGGGGACTTATTCAGTTGTTTTGTTGCCTGGTATGAATTCAATCAAAACTGACAAGATGATGAAGGTAAATAATTATACTTTGCTGCTGTAAAGATCAAAAATTGTGTATAGTTTTGTCAACCAACTGTTTAAAAAAAACAGTTGATGTATTACTAATTATTCACGGTCAAATTATACGGGTATAACTCACTCATATATTCTACTCCAAAACGTTCTAAACGAACATTTTTTTCGAAATATATAGATATAACAAACCAATAAAGAGAGGCTGTTAAATATCCATTACGGTTGCAACAAGTCTAACATTCAACGCTAATAAGGCAAACCCTAAGCGGAGTCCCACCGTCTAATTAGCCACAACGAGCGAACATGTACCAACTGTTGTTCCATGCATAACGACATCATATTAAAACTTTGTACTCGTGTCAGGTGCCTTAAGAGAGTGCTAACTTGTTGTCCAAATGACACTCTTATTTTGTATAACTCTTGACTTTATCAAAACTTCTGTAACTATGGAAGTAGGTGAGAGTATGTTTTGTCACTTTACTCACCCTTTTCTGTAAAAAGTTCAGCTCTTCAGTACCACGTACACTTACCTACTTATTTTCCCTAAAGGGTAGACAGTGGCGTAGTAACTTATTTTTCTCTTGTTAAGTAATTTGGTGCTGTTCAAAATTTTATTCCTAATCACTTCGTTGGTTGGCACTCAATGGGGAGACCTTCCATGATTCCAGTATTATTTTTATAGCATCCACAATAAGATAAAGTTCCCTGCTGGTTGCGAGTGTTTTTTTTTTACATTTAACTCACATCGGTAAAACATCGCCAGTTTAGTCATGTAAAAATCTTCTGTAAACAATCATTTTATTTAATCTATATTATTATTATATGTACTGTCAATGTATACCTACGAAATCAAATCTCAGATGATTTGAGCGAGACGCGACATCAAAATGCTAATACCGAAAACTACGGGCACACTGAACACTCGAATAAACTACATTATGCTGGGATGTTCAGCTGTTCAGTTTTACAGCTCAGCTCGGCTAACAATCCTCGGCGGGGGTACGGAACAAACTTTTAATTGGCGTGCCATTAGGACGGGCGGTAGCACTAAGCGATTTGTGGTGTACCGGCCCCTCTCTCGAGGTTTTAATTTCTATCTCACCTCTGCGGGGTGTGTTGATTACGTATTCTGGATTCGGATTACGTGATCCTTAGATGTGCCATAGATGTTAACTGAGTTGATTTTTGCGCCTTGATTTTATAGCAACAGCATTCGTTTCATTGTGATGTAGTTATTAAAGAGGGTTACTAACTAATCATCTTTATTCGAAAGATCAAGAGATAATTAATCTGATTTATTATTTGTATGCTAGATATACCAATTAGTACTAGTAGCAATATATTAATATATTTAGTAAGTAAATATATTAAAACCGAAAAAATAGATAGATAGATAGAAGATAGAAAACTCTTTATTTGCACACTATAATATTACAGTTAGAAGAGAGTACATAAAATGTGAGACGGAGTGTACAAAGGGCGGTCTTATTGCCTAAAGCAATCTCTTCCAGGCAACCTGAAATATTCTTTTATTGAGTGATTGTAAGGTAATACGTATGTATTCAACAAACTTTTAAACTGTAATTTAATAGGTACTACTAACATAACCAGGGTTTTCTCTTTGAATTAGTTTTATTACTATTATGAAAAGCTAAGAAGAGACGAATTTCTAATGCACTGCCGATTGTGACTTTGATAAAAACGTAAGTGCATATTTGTAAATTTGTCTTTTCACAAAATGGTTACTACATTAACTAGGTACACATTTGGTAGAAAATTATGCCTACTCTTTATCCAGGTTTATTCTACAAAGTATCTTCAGTGCAATTTGTGTTTAATTTTAGATTTCGATAACATGCTGTAGTAAGTTCTAAAATACTATAAAATCTACATTGCAATATATACTATAAAATGTTATGAAAGCAACATATTACTTAACTAAAGATAAGTAATTTAAATTACGAATGGTGGTTAAGTTCAACAAAATGAATTTTGACAATTTAAAGCAGTTTTCTCAAAAACTTTCTATGAGAAATAATTACGTAAACACAGTTAGTAACAACTTGACGCTAACTGCAAAACTAGAGAATATAAAACAAAAGAATGCAACTCTCGATTTTCAAATTAGACAATTAGAACTTGTGTTTTTGTTGAGCGATGTTCGCTAGCGGGTCGGTCATGTCTTCGGCTAATGACACATCGTTACCGCCACAAATCTCCAACATTACAACGTATTAAAACTCTAAAACTTCACTCGGCTCGCCATTTGGCTTCAACAAAAACTTTCTTACATCACAAAGATTTAAATTCAAGTCTCGGAGAGCTACGACTCATGAAAATATTTTGTGCAAGGTTGTCTGGCTTACGAAACATTATAGTGCGGTAGGTATGTCATTTAAAATTCTTGTTTTGATGGTGGTAATGTTGATGGTAGTATGGTTTTGATACTAGGTCTAATGTTTAATCTTAATTCTCATAGAACTAAGGTATATATGTAGAATTAGTTATAAATATTAAAATTATAATTATTATTGGATTTCTTATAAGAATGAAGAAGTCTATTTTAAGTGGATAATGTATTAGAGAATCATCAACAACCCACAATGTCACACTTCTGGGCTCGGATCTCCTCTTAGGAGAGGGTTAAGGCCATACGTCCCCACGCTGGCCAAGTGCGGTTTGGGGACTGGCAAGACTACGTTGTGGCTACGTAATCTTACCGTTGGATGTTTTCAAGCCGCCCGAAGGCCTCCAACTAAGCTTCACGACTGTTATCCTATGATAACAACCGGGACCGACTGCTTAACGTGACCTCCGAATCACGGAGACGCTCATGATAACATACCACTAGCGGTCACCCATCCAAGTGTACTGACCGCACCGTCGTTGCTTACCCTCGGTGATTGTTTCTAATCATCGAGTGCAACTGGGCTATAAGCGCCTCGGCTATTGGAGAATATCTCCTGGTTATTTCATTTATACACTGTAGCTACTTGAATTCACATATTTAATTTAATATCACCAATTTTTATTTGGATTTAGACTGAACGCAGCCTCATTTGAAAGTGTTGTTCACCGTCTAGCGTTGCAGCATAAATTTAATGGATAGAGCNCCTGCCAATAATGGATAGAGCCTAGTGTAACCTTCATCAGTAAATGGGTTAGATAACAAAAAAAAAAAAAAAAAGTCAAATCAAATCTTTAAACTAAATATGTTCTTATCTCATTGATCTTAAAGAAGACGACTGTAGATACTTAAACCTCATATTTTACTTTTATTTTGACTGTACTATTTAAAAAGGTGTCTTCGAATTTGCCTTCTAACCATTAAAAAGTTAGTAGACTTATTTAAAATAAATACTTAGTTAAGATTACAATAGCGTCGCTAAGAAAAAAAATTAAGAGAGCATTACAGTGTAGTTTTCAAAAATAATTATGTTGCTACCCTACAGTTTCCAATCTACAAAAATTTGCAAGTGGCGCCAATCAACTACGTTTTTGCAGATTTTCTTTCGCAACCCCTAGTGAGTAAGGGATGATTATCGTTCGCTATCTCTAACACAGATGGCGCGCAGTTGTATTAACTCGCGAACGGTCATAGAGATGGCGTTAGCTGTATATAACAAATAAAATATATGTTTAAGTTAACGATATACATAAAATCTAATGGAATAAGTAATGAAGAAACCTTTTTTTATATTTCCTTCCTGTTATTTTTATTTGTGATTTATGAACTAACTTTGTCTAGATTCATAAAAGTAAATTTATAAAATAAAATTATTTAAGGAAATAAACATGTTTTTATTGAATTCGAGCTTCAGAATTTCAAAATGAACAATGTTTCATATTCTAAATTCAAATGGACGTGTGAGCGGGTGGGTGTCGCTCACCGAGCGCCGGCTGTCGTAGATTAGACACGCTAGCCGGAACAATTTTTTAATATCCCCAAACAAAAACGAGTTCGTGTGTGTAAAATATGTGGACAAGGCCTAAATTTACTTCGAGTTTTATAGACTTCAATTAGATTATAAAATCGTATCATTATTGATGAGCAATAATATAAAGATGAGGCACGGGCAAAGAGTACTAAAGGGTTTTACAATCTACAAAGTAGATTCTAAACTAGTCAATTAATTATTTTTTGTTAAACGTCTTTTGTAATTACAATGAAATTAAAAACGCTAAAGATATTACTCTCATTCAGATTCAGTTTTGGGAATCCCTAGACAGGTATTAATGATACATACCCATAAACAAACAATAACTGAGAACGTACACAAATCTTAACGCAAAAGGCAAATAACTTTCACTCCTCAAGCAAATCGAATCTATTTCCAGCAACAATTGACATGTATTCAATTTACGATAACTGTCATGTCTACACTAAGACAACATGGCTACGACATTAATAGTGCGACAGTTTGACAGCAACAATACGTGTCGTGGTCGGAATTAGCATACACACTTGTCGCATGCACTTGCAGACCTGAGTGATATCCGTTTCGTTTGTGCATAGCTATTTCTGTATGTTTGAGAGTGACAGCGAGAACACGGTTGTTAGGCGTCAATAGGTCACGTTTCATGTTTTTATAGAATTTTGATTACTGAATAGAATTTTATCACTATGTCTTATCTTAAATATATGTAAATATATAAAATTCAAGTGTCTGTTTGTAATGTGAACAAAACAGCTTTTTGCTAAATGGATATGAAATGATACGGTACTTACCTACATAATTTTTTATTATAAATTTTTTCTGTCTGTCTGTGTGTTCTGGCTAAGCACTGGAAAGGCAGGACCAATTTTGATGGGAATTTCACTTTCAGATAGAAAGTAGCTTAGGGTACTTTTAGTTTAGATTAGCTTCGCTATAGCTAATAGCTGGAAGATTTTCAGGCGTTTGTTGTTATAGAGGTACAAAAATAACCGCGGGATACAGCGAGTTTTGAAATATGATTGTCGCTGAAGAAAATTACTAACAACTTATATTCACCTTTACAAAAGTAGTAAAAGACAAGTTTGGAATTGAAGCTTGGAATTGTAACACTACATCAATTATTTATACGCACAGGAGAGTGTAGAGTCCACTTGACACTCGTGTGCGACCGTGTTCTTTTACTATGAAATATAAGTTGAAATCCCACGATAACAAATGTAAATCGACTATGCTATTTAACCTGCTTCTTCATTTAAAAAATATCTCTCTTTGAAATTTGAAAATTTTAGTATGTACCAAACGATGGTGTTAAGTTAACATAACTTAATACCATCGTTTGGTACATACTAAAATTTTCTTTATTTGAAATTATTGTCGTATTTTACCTAAGTGGATAAAATACTATTTTATGTTACCCAAATTTTCAAAGTTGCCATTAAGTGACACAAGTATCAATTTAATTAAAAGGTTCAAAGTATTGAGATGTCGCGGTGTACATTAATTTTCGCTCCGAAATTCAAGATTTGGTGAACCTCACAGAAGTACTGAGAGGCTAAACACGTTATTGGTATATCAACCATCAATAATAGCGAAGCATCGGTGCCGAGACGTTCGCCCACATTCACGGTGCAACGTTGACTAACGACCTGCCAATCAGACCCTAGCTTAATTGGAAATCCGTGTTTGTAGAGCCACTCCTTCCTCGACGCTTTGTTGCTAAAAATTAAACGGAATTTGAATAATACTTGAGTACTTTGCTTTAAGAAGTTCAAAATAACTGTATTGCACTATAACATTTTTGATTACTTTAGTCTTATTTCTTTAAGTGCCTCGGTGGCGCAGTGATAGCGTATGCGACTGCTGTGCTTGTGGACTCGGGTTCGATTCCCGGGTCTGATCGTTGTATGGTCTGTAAATATTTATTTCGAAGTTTGGGTGTTTTCTATGCATATTATGTATGTATTTACAAAAATAAGTATATATATGTATTTCTATCAGTTATCTAGCATCCATAACACTAGCTTTGCTTAGCTTGGGACTAGATAGTGCTGTGTATTAGAAATCCGAAATATGTATTTATCTTCCATGTACCATGGCTTTGTGGCTTGAGTCGTTAATGTGTTACTTGCTGTTTGTATCTCGTCGAACGATTGCCCGAGCTCATTATGGTAGACGTGTTTTGAGTGTAATGAGTACTTAACAAAGTTCTTCTAATAGTGTCAATACACGTGTTAATTAAATTTTTTTGGCTCTTTTTTTATTATTATCATCATCATCAATAACCCATAACGTCCCACTGCTGGGCTCGGTTCTCCTCTCAGAAGAGGGTAAAGGCCATACGTCCCCACGCTGGCCAAGTGCGGGTTGGGGACTGGCAAGACAACGTTGTGGCTACGTAATCTTACCGTTGGATGTTTTTGAGCCGCCCAAAGGTTTACAACCCTTTTTTAGTATAGAGTAGATAAAATTTTAGCTAATATGATATATGGTAAGTACATATAGGTGTGTGTCTGTATGGAGACGGATTAAGAATCAGGAGTGTTACCACCCCATTTTATTCCGTGGATGTCGTAAGAGATGACTTATGTAGTGTCCTACGTAAGACGTTTACAATACAATGTGATGCTACATACGACAAGTGTTCTACACGGTGTCCTACTTGAACAACGATTCCGACACGCTGTGTCACGTCATGACACGGTGCAATGCGAGGCGATGATACGTGACAACGGTCCTACATGGTTTTGATTATTAGTTCTTATTATTGATCGCATCACGTATGGCATCATCAAAGGTTTGCTTTATTAATAACATATATAACAAAAATAAATATAATAGTGGATGAAGTACAACTGAATTTAATTTAAGAATGTATGCAACAAGTAGCATCAAACTCACTTAAACTCAGTCTACTATTTCATTAATTTATGTTTACACCAGACCGGTTTCGACTTATGGCAACATCAAAGTTAAGTGAATTGAATTCTAGAATAGTGTTGTTATATTTAAATTTTTAAATATAACAACACTATTCTACACTAATTACATACACAAAACTGTAGTCGCTATGCAAGCCTTCAACCTAAAGAAGCACCTAAAGAAGTTCTACACTTGAAATGTGATGCTAATGGTGAATACACACACCAAGTGTAGGAGAAAAGGGAGGTCGTTGCCGATAAGGAGGTCAAAACATTGCGGAAAACTGAGAGGAGTGATGATTGATGCACCGACAAGAGTTTAACCCTTAAATTGAGAGAGAGAGGAGGAAAGAGAAAAAAAGCTATTCATCATCATGCACTTCAATGGTAAAGTCTACTGTTGTATGAAGGCCTATTCCAAGTCACACCATAGAGCACTAGAAACGTTTATGAGAATTCTTTACATATTTTGTCAGACACACTGCACGGTAAGATCAAAATAAAGATCAATAACTGTAAGTTTTACAGAAATATCGTACTTAATTGATGTTCTCCTAACCGATTTCTCCCTCGGCAGCCAGTCCCAACGGAGACCAGCCAAATACGCGGGGAATATTATTGTGCACTAGTGTGTGCGCAAACACAGGAGCACTCTCTGTTCCCTCTCTCTCATAATCAGATAGGACGGTTAACCGACACTACCGGGGAGAGATCAGGCGCAGGACCAACAGCTTTACGTGCTCTCCAAGGCACGGGGGTTCAAAACCTAACTTTGAAACTCCGAGCTGTTATTAATTATTTCTATAATCAGAAAAACACAATAACACTTTTGGTCTGACCCGGAATTCGAACCCGTGACCTCTTGATTAGCAGTCGCATACATCAATCGCTAGACCAATGAGGCAGTATGCGTACTTAATTAACCCTACGATTAACGCTTTCAACTCCAAATTTCATTGTCTTTCCTTCAAAAGAACGAGTAAGCTACGCTGAAGCGTAGCTTACTCGTTCTTTGAAGATAATTAACGACTAATAATTAACGACTGTGTACTGAAGTACACAGTCGTTAATTATCAATGACTGTCTCCATATAAACATGATCGATTACTGCCTTAATACCAACGCACAAACAGTGAAGATATCAGAGGGAAAGAAACATTAAGTGTATTCCTATGTCGGCTGTGATATCATTTTCATAGGCCGCTGATGTTCCTAGCCCCTTTAAATGTTTGCGAACAGGGACGCTACAGAGCCAAATTTACACGATAAATTTTGAAAAATCCTTTCATACGTATCATATTTTATAATTATAAGTTTGCTAAGTAGATTTAATTTATATTAATGTATAATAATTGGATATATTTATTTCCGAAGAATTTAAAAATGTTCTAATGTTTAATACATTAACATTCGTACCTCTGCTAAGATCCCTTAATCCTTAGTTCTAACGTAAATAGTGAGTGTATTTTTGGAAAAAGCGATTTCATATCTGGATATGGTTTGCTTTATTTAGTCATAGTTCATTTTAGCGATCTCGAACAATATATGTATTCAAATTCGCCCAGCGTGCTATGGAGTAATGCGTTTCTCTAATCGATCGCGCAAAAACGTGATTGTGCGAAATCGCGCAGGACAGCTATCAGGAGTTGGATTAGAGACGCCAAGGACAGTTTCAAGTGGCGTGCAATTGGAAGGTCTATGTCCAGCAGTGGACTACGGTAGGCTTATAATGACGAAATAATGTTTCGTACCATAATATCACAAGAAAATAATATTTTGACTCTAGTACATACATAAATAATATTGGTCCACAGCTTTTGGTACTTTGTAAAAACTAGCTTGAGAGTGAAAATCTATACATCTTTACAAATAAATAGAATTGGGGTGTCTGTTTGTAATATTAAAATAGCCACTTTTAACTTAATGCATAGTAAATGTTTGTATAGTAGTAACATACATTCAGTCAAAAAAGTATCGAGAATGAATGATTTTTTTGTGGTTCCAAATTCAATTTATTGTTTTTTGTTTTGTGGTTAAATTGGCAAAACTGTTTTCCATCTTGGAGCGGATTTTGAGTTGCATTTGTTATTTATATTAAATCCTGCGCTGTTTTTAAAATACTTATATCATATTTGTGTGTATTGCAAATTTCATAATGGACAAAAATATCGAACAATGAGTTTGTCTTAAATTTTGTATCACCAATGGGATTTCGTGTCACTGAAAATGGTACAGAAGGCTTAGGGGTGAGCTCAAAAAACACGTACTTATGAGTGGTACAAAGCGTTCGAAAGGTGTCGAGATGTGATGGAAGATTTGCTCCGCTGTGGTAGGTCAACCACGTCTGCTATAGAAGTCAACATCACAAAAGTGAAGGAAATAGTAACTTAAAATCCTCATTCAACTTTGAGAGAGATAGTCGCTGAACTTTCTGTACCCCACGAGTTGATCCATATCATTTTAAATAATCACTTCGGCTAGTCCCAAAGAACAAACTCAATTGCATTGGTGACGAGACGTAGGTTTACGAGTTTCACATGCAAACTAGTCAATAAGACTCGGTGTTGTGCACTCGTAATTCTTGCCGAAAGGTCAAACGGTAAATAAAGAATATTCCTTGAGCGTTATGCGGCGTTTAAGGGAACAAATTCGATGAAAAAGGCTAGCATTGTGGAAAGAAAATCCTTGGATTTTCACCACGATAACGAGCCCTTCAAACACTCAACAAATACCATCGAGCAACCACCGTATTCATCAGAAATGGCTCCAGCCAACTTTTATCTTTTTCTTAAACTCAAATTACCACCTCGTGGTACGCTTCTTCAATCGTTAGAAGACATAAAGAAGAATTTGCAGCAAGAACTAAACACGATTCCGGAAACAGCGTTTAAAAAATGTATTGATGATTGGTTTATTCGTTGGCGTAAGTGTATCGTTTCTGAAGGAGCATACTTTGAAGGTGATAAAATAAATTTAGATGAATAACTAACATTGTATTATTAAGGTGCTCATAGCCCAGTTGCACTCGGTGATTAGAAACAATCATCGAGGGTAAGCAACGATGGTGCGGTCAGTACCTGGATGGGTGACCGCTGGTGGCATGTTACCATGAGCGTCTCCGTGATTCGGAAGTCACGTTAAGCAGTCGGTCCCGGTTGTTATCATACGATAACAGTCGTGAAGCTTAGTTGGAGGCCTTCGGGCGGCTTAAAAACATCCAACGGCAAGATTTACGTAGCCACAACGTATTCTTGCCAGTCCCCAACCCGCACTTGGCCAGCGTGGGAACGTATGGCCTTAACCCTCTTCTGAGAGGAGACCCGAGCCCAGCAGTGGGACATTATGGGTTGTTGTTTGTTGTATTATTAATATTTTCCCGGTACTTTCTTGACACAGTAGTATATAACTAATTATAACTTTTAAGGTTTCTCCAGGGTACTATTATCTTTTTTCAACTAAATTCTTCATACCACGTTACGGCGACACAACCTCTGTGATAATACACGTGGTAAAATAGTAGAATTTACTTACTCGGTTTCGCAGTAGTAGCGTATGCGACTGCTGTCCTTGAGGTCTCGGATTCGACTTCTGGATCGGACTAAATGTTTGTATGATCTACAAATATTTGTTTCGGAGTTTGGGTGTTTTCTATGTATAATATGTATTTATTTACAAAAAAAAAGTATTTATGTATTAATATCAGTTATCTAGTACCCATAATACAAGCTCTGCTTAGTTTGGGACTAGATGGCGTTGTGTGTTAGATGTCCGAAATATTTATTTATTTATTTATTTATTTTATTTTGTATGATCTGCAAATATTTGTTCTACCGGAACAAATATACAGAAAGACGGACAGAGAGATAGACAAAAAAAAGAATAAAAATATTTTGGTAAATGTACCGTGTAAATGCATTTGCAATTAGAAAAAAAGGTTATTTTAATATTACAAACCCACACTTCAATTTTATTTATTCGTATAGATATATGTTTTTATATCAGTTGTCTATTACCTGTACCACAAGCTCTGCTTGGTTTGGGACTAGATGACGTTGAGTGTTAAGTATCCGAAATATTTACTTATTTACTAGCTGAGCCCCGCGGTGTTACGCACAGTACAACAACCGTGGGTCTAAAAAAATAGCCTAAGTTAATCCTTATATCATCAGCTATCTGCCAGTGAGAGGCTTATCAAATCTGCCGGTGAAGCGGTCGGAGCGGGTGAAGGCGTCGGCGGTGGTGTGAGCGAGGTTCTGTCACTCCTACTAAACAGGCTGCCGTCCATAGTATCTTATATTATTATTTTTTAATTGAAGAACATTATCTCGAAAACGATTTACACAAAATTATGTACTAAACATTTTTCATACTTTACGTCACTACCGGTTTTTTGTCATGACTCAGCTACTTACTATTGTTATTTTAATACTTGTGAAAACGTCTAAGCCCGGAGAGCTGTCATTTTTAAGGTCGTCAATTTTGTATCGATATTTTTTTAATTGGTTTATATGTGCTTTTCAAAATTTTTTTCACATTTTTATTAATACTCTCTCTTTTGAACTATATTAAATAGCATGCTGTATTAACCTGTAATTAGTCATATTGTTGTGACTATTGGTGATTGTATTCAAAATAAATAAATAAATAATATATTAATTCATACAATGGCGTAAACTGAAAAAATCATGGGGTGTACGCTGTTCACTCCCCGAGGAGCCGAAGATCCGAAGGGATTTTCCATCTCGTCAACAAAAAAAAGGTGTACGCTGAAGGCGACTCTTTTGTATTCCGCCTTTGACAAGATGCCGCACTTGCGATTTTTTATATCATAAAATAAAGGTAATAAAGACCATCTGTAATTGTAAGGCTCAACTTTTATGGTTTAAACACCAAAAGAAAATGACTGCCCGATGTAAAAATGACACTGAAAGTAAAAAAATATAATAGTATTAAAAAAACATTGTTCTTCTTCTTTTGATGATATGGCAATCAGCCGGATCAGCTATTTCTGCCAATGTCAAGTATTTCGAGTCTTCAATTCTAAGGACCGTCTTTCGAAAAAACAAAAAACGATCTCCAAAAAAAAAAAAAAACATTGAATTTGTCCAGATAGGCATTGGTGACAGGTGACATTTTTAACATTAAAAATATTTTTTAAACGACTCTATTGCAGTCTTATTCTGATCAGACGGCACATAACTATACAGTAAGGCGTCGGGAAAAAAGCAAAATGATTCAATCGGCCACTCTCGAATGTCGATCAGTCTTCGTCACTCTTTCGTGTGTTTAGTCGATTATCGATTTATTGTGGCTATGAAATACTGCAACAGCTTGGAAAACTAACATCTGCACGTTTTAAAACCTGATTATAATAATGCAACATTTAGTATTGGATCATTAGCATGGTCTGGTTGATCTTCATGTTACCCTTATATATAAAGCTGCGAGAAGAATACAAAGGGTAGAATGTTTTGTGTTGTTTACAGCATACATAATCATCATTTAAGTCGAAAGACGGCTACTACTGAATAAAGCTCCTCCCACCAGTTTTACCAGAAAATTGCTACTGTTTTGCCCCTATCCAAAGGTTTACAAACGAGTCACATGATGTAAGACAGCTCGTAGGGAGCCTAGCCATGCTCCATCTTAGTATCGTCACTCGTGAAATTATCACCGTGGGAGAGCCACGCTTCGGCATGAATGGGCCGGCTCGACCGGAGTGATACCACGGCCTCACAGAAAACCGGTGTGAAACAGCGCTTACGCTGTGTTTCATCGAGTGAGTGAGGATACCGGAGGCCCATACCCCAATCCAACGCCCCCTATCCCCCTCACCATCCCCCTTCCCCCCAGGCCGCCATAGTGTGGGTCACCATGCTGCATTGTTCTTTTTCGCATTGAGGATGGTGACCACCACTCTTGGATTCTGCTCATGCTTTCCATCAGGCAGGGCAGAGTCATTTTGGCAGTTTAAATATAAAAAAAAAAAAAAATATTCACTCCATCAGTTATTGTCTCTATGAACAATGCGCCCCGCTTACTGCCACCTAAGTTTAATATTTACCCGAGCATTGCGACCTCAGTCTATGTGAAACTCCGGGATTAACCTTCTATGTTGCTTCTTCCTTCTTTTAAAGGTTATTCTGAACGACCCTGTCTTTATAACATAAGTCATCGATAGTAACACACATTATTCAAAAACGTAGGTTCCCCAACTTTCAATTGAGTGGGTGTGACGTGGACGTTACGAATAATTTAAGTAAAATATCAATGACTCCAACCTGAACATAGTGTACAGTGCTTGTGCTTTGTTAACCCTACCCCTCGAGCGGTCGAATTTACGTGATTCTTCCTACTCAAATATAATCATGTTAAAAATCATAACCTTAAAATGATTTGGTCATAGTACCTACTGAATACTAACCTTCTTTTTAATATCTCAAATCCACAACCCTATCAGGACCAACATTAGGAGCGACTGTCGATTATATTTTCGATCAATAAAATGTTTTATGTATGTGTTATAATAACATAAGTAATGGAATAATATTTCCAAATTCCTACAAATATTTTCATTTTTTATTTTAGGATGAATCCTGATCGTCATCCAAAGATGTTAACTAATAGGAAAAAATAATTAAGATAAATTAATAGGAATATCAAAAGGTTGTTATGTAATAAAAACAAATGTCATAATGCTGTACATGCTTGTCTTGCAGAAAACTGCAGAGAAGGTATGTAAAGCAGCAGGGTTGGTAAGCTGTTTGCTTTGAAAAATGGAAATACTCAGGTTTTTGACATCCTCAAATAACTTTTGCTTTACTTTACTTTACTAGTACGAAGCAACATTACACTCCCAAGTAGGGTTGGCGCTAGACAGGTGGCTGGCCATTAAAGAAATATTCAAACCCATTTCGTAATTAAATAAAAGAGTAGATAAATAAGGATGTCAAATGATTAAGAAAATTTAAAGAAAAAACTCATTGCACCGACTCCAAATATATGAGAAAAAAAAGAATGATGATAATATTCCTGAAATCAATCGAAACAAATAATTGACAAGTAAAAATAAAAAAAAGTCACTATTTAACTAATTTCGTCAAAAATTATAACAAAAATGATGAATAATTGATTAAATCTCTAAAAACCTGAAGTAGACACATAAAATGAGACATAGAACAAATAATCGCTTTATCACACAAATATCTGCCCTATATTAGAATGAGATCAATGAACTCTGGCTCAGCAGACAGCTTAAATAAAATACACCTAATAAACGAATATCCAACAATAAATATAAATATTAAGTACCTACCTACTTATTTAAGGTGATTGTCTACCTAAATAAACTATTTCACGTAATGCCACTATTTTCTTATGCAAATCTATGTTAATCCGACATTTTCATATTTAATTTTATTTCTGGCCACATTTCTCGAATGATATTGTCTCGTAAATCAGTCGTCGGGTGTTTTTCTTGGAGAGGCCGAGTCCGCCATGTTTTGTTTAGAATCACGCACACCCTGTCTGTGTTGCTTCTGCGATTGTGATTTACAACTTCTGAATTGCTTTATCACTAGTTTTACACGTAATTTAAATATATTTTCATTTAACATTCAAAATAAAGTCGCCAATTGTATTACTCTTTACTGTAGTTACCTAATCATTAAACAACTCATAATTATATATTTTTGAAGTAAAAACTCCTTTAGCGGCGTTGTGCATTTTTTTGTGATAGGTAAAATTTTTTAATTTGCGGACGGATAATTTTCGGAGTTTGAGCGACTTCGAGGTCTTCCTCAACAACCTGGAGACCTCGATGCGACGGTTAGCGTCTGGGCACGTCCTCGTGCTGGGGGACTTCTATGCAAAATCCATTGCGTGGGATTCCCCAGCGATGGACGCCAGGGGCGAGGCCGTAGAGAAGTGGGTGGCCTCGGTGGGCCCCTGTCTTTTGAACAGAGGCTCCACCAACACGTGCGTGCGACGGAAGGACCTTTCGTTTGCTACCCCTGCTGTCGCTGCACGAGTAAGGAACTGGTGTGTCCTGGATGAGGTTGAGACGCTCTCGGATCATCTCTATATTCGATTTGAGCTCTCCCGGTCCCAGGGCCCCAGTAGGGGTCACGTGGCGCGGCGTTCTTCGCGCTTTCCGCGGTGGGCTGTTGCCAGGCTGAACAGGGACCTACTAGAGGAGGCGGCCATTATTCACTCATTGCTGTCTCCGCAGGCGCAGACCGAGGTGGTCGACATGGGGGCTGGCCGCTTCCGTGATGCGATTACGCAGATCTGCGATGCGGCCATGTCCCGGATTCGAGGTTGTCGGCCTCCACGGAAGGAGGTCTATTGGTGGTCCCAGTAGTTGACAGACCTCCATGCAGCCTGTACTACGTGCCCGGACGTTCTACACCCGCAGCCGGCGGCGTTGCCGCGGAGATGGCGAGGAGAACCAGCTTCATGAGGAGTACCACGAGACGCGGAAAACTCTGAAGCTGGTCATTTGCCGCGTTAAAGACGAAAAGAGATGCTGGAGGGTCTCGATCGTGACCCCTGGGGTCGCCCATATCGTGCGGTGCGTCAAAAGCTCCGCACGGCGGCTACCCCCTTACCGAGACTCTCCAGCACAGTTTCCTGCAGGAAGTGGTCAAGGGCCTATTCCCGCAGCGGGCGGAGCACACGACCCCGTCGATGGCCTTTTCAGTCGGAGACGAGGGGGGCAGAGACATTGAAGTTCCGCCCGTCATGGAATCGGAGGTAGGGGCGGCTGTTCTGCGGATCCGTTCCAAGAACACCGCCCCCGGGCCAGACGGGGTAACAACACGAGTGGTGGCCCGAGCCCTCGACCATATGTCGGACCGTCTCAGGGAAGTGCTGGAATCTAGCTTTACGTCCGGACGCTAGCTTAGCGTCCGGACGCTTCCCTGAGTGCTGGTAAAGCGGGAAGTTGGTCATTCTTTGAAAGCCGGGACGGCCAGCCGATTCGGTCGCGGTCTACAGGCCCATCGTGTTGCTGGACGAGGTGGGCAAGTTGTTCGAGAGGGTGCTCTCTGCCCGCATCGTCCAGCACCTCAGCGAGGTGAGCCGTGAACTGTCGGACGCCCAATTCAGGTACCGAACGGGGCTTTCGACAGTCGATGCCGTTATGCGCCTGAGGGCCATGACCAAAGAGGCGGTGAGCTGAGGCGGCGTGGTGTTGGTGGTATCTCTGGACATCGCCAACGCCTTTAATAGTCTGCCATTCGGCTGCATCAGGGAAGCACTCCAGTACCATGGGGTGCCAGAGTACCTGAGGCNTAATAGTCTGCCATTCGGCTGCATCAGGGAAGCACTCCAGTACCATGGGGTGCCAGAGTACCTGAGGCGGCTGGTGGCAGATTACTTGGAGGAGCGTACCGTCGTGTACGAGGACCGAGAGGGCGCCTTGAGACAGCAACCCATGTCATGCGGCGTTCCGCAGGGGTCTGTCCTTGGACCACTCCTGTGAAACGTGGGGTACGACTAGGTCCTAAGAGAGCGTCTCCCTCCCAGGCTGGGCGTAATTTGTTACGCCAATGACACATTGGTCACAGGGTCACGGGGGTCGTCCGGTCAAGTCAAGTCCGGTGTGGGTTTCGGCTCTGACCGCCCAGAATAAGGTGCGTCTCTGGCGCCCTCAGAGGGTAGTGGTGGTCAGAACCATATGCGGATACCGCACGGAGAGTGGCCGTCGCCCTCCGCCCGAAGAGACACGCGAGTGGCGTGAAGCCGTCCGTCTAGCCATGATGGCTCGTTGGTCTTCGCGGCTGGAGGCTCCACGTGCTCCACGGTCCTCTTTGAGAGGGCAGGGCGGCAGCACGGGACCCTTTCCTTCCGACTGACGCAGGTGCTTTCTTGGCATGGTTGCTTCAGGAAGTACCTGCACTCGGCTGCCAGGAGGGAATTGAGTCCCGCCTGCTACCACTGCGACTACAGCGAGGACTCGGCCTAGCCCACGCTGGGAGTGTAGCCCCACTTGGGCGCCGTAGCGCCGGGCCCTCACTGCAGTCATCGGAGGAGATCTCTCCCTACCGGCCGTCGTTCGCTCCATGGCCGGTGGCGAGAGCAGTTTTACCGCGGTCGCGACCTTCTGCGAGGAAGTCATCTCGCAGAAGGAGGCGGTGGAGAAGACCCGGGAGGACGATCTCCACTCGGTCCGGATCGGTCGGATCCGCCGCTGCCGAACCGGGCGGCGGAGGCGTAAGAAAGTGGTTCCCGGATCTCTCCCGTCTCAGGCGCAGAGTGGCACATCGTGTGGTTTTAGTCGGTTCGATTCCGACACACCACCCCGCCGCAAGCCCTGGGGTGAGGGCCCGAGGCCACACGTAAAAAAAAATAGGAAATAGCGACTGCACGTACCACGCATAGACACGAAGTACCTGGTGGCTGCCACCGCCTTAGTATGACTCAAGCACCTTAATTACGTCAAGCGGAAGCTGTATGGTTGGTTCATCTAAAAAAAACTTTCTCAGCCCGTGTAAGCAATACTGCGGGGCACAGCTTGTCAATATTTATTATATTAATATTTAACTAACCCTACTAATATCATTTAGTGAAAGTTTGTTAGATTTATGTATCTTCCATACATAATCCTCACAAATTTGCGTATCATATTGAATGAATTTATATGAAACTTTCTCGTAACATATGTACTTTGTCTTTTACATGTCTTTTTTTGACAAATAGTTTTTAAATAAGCACGATAAGACTGAATGTATGAAGAGTCATTGACCCCTAACTATGAGAGAATGCGGCGCGGGCTGGAGGGGAAGTGTTAATTTGACCTTCGCCTGCGATATTCCAGGACCAATACGACCTTCAAACCCTCAAGAAAAGAGCGTACTCCTTTTTAAAAGGCCGGCAGAGCACTTGTCACGCCTTTGGTGTTACGGGTGGCGGTAATCGCTTACCATCAGGCGATGCATATGCCGTTTGCCTCCTATACGATAAAAAATTAACTGTGTTACACTTTCACTGCTAAACAGCTGCTTCGATTTTAATTAAATTTGCCATGCATTGCTTCTTGAGGAGGAATAGAGTTAAAAGGCTGCTATTTACCGTAATACCCAATACCGTAATAGTCAATACACTGGCGGAGCTGCAGGCAAAAGCTAGTTCTATTTACTTATTAATATTACTTGTACCTCAGGTGTTCTGGTATACCTATCTGCGTCAGTTTTATCGACTGTATCAATAAGTAAAATTGCAAAAATAAAGCTGGATTTCTAACAATCGCTTTAGAATTTTACTTTTTTTATATTGACCCAGCTATGACGTAGTTCGGTAGAAAAGTAATTATTGTTATTCTAATGGATCGTACGGGCATTCTGAACATTCCCCATTGTAAGGAGTCCAGGATCGAAGCTCTGATTTATGATTGTGTAGCGAGGGACGAGGAAAGGGCAACGCACACTGCGAAGTTAACGATTAAGTGTAATAAAATTATTTTAAAGTGCCTGTGCCCGCGACCTTGTTGGCGTGGATGTCGGAACTTAACAATGTATTTTTAGAGCAAAGCGCTGTTGTAGGATACCGATACAAATCATTTTTTATTTTATTTATGCTAGTGCTTTTTTACAAACAACTCTAACTATGGAACCATCTGGAGCGTACACAAAAAGGTTATTGGGGTTGTTTACGTGTAAAAGAGCTACGTGTAGTTGACCATGGGAAAAGCATCCAACACTTAGGTCCACACCGCAACGGATAATGTCTAGCCCTGATCTTTATTAATCGTCATACATAACAGAGACTGACTGGGAATTGCACTCATTTGAAAGAGAAAGGAAAGATATTAGGAATTAGAGGTTTTCTTGGAATAAAAACAATATCATCGGCGCCGCAAGCGGTTAATATTTCAGTTTCGATTATGTTTTGCTACAGATTTGTGAGTTTGAGCCGAGTGCCGTTACAAAGTTTGGGAAGACCTAAATTTCTGAGGAGAATTTTTGGTACACCGATTTTTAAAACTATTTTGTAGGTTGGAAGTCCGGGTGTGTTGAGGGAATCCAAAAATTCTACCGGGAAGATGGTGTCATCTTCTTCGATAACTGTATTTATAGAGGTGTATTCTCTACTATTACCGGACACATGATTCAAGATTTTTAAAATAATTGCAAAATAGTTTTAAAAATCGGTGTAGCAATAATTTTCCTCAGAAATTTAAATTAAATTGCGGGGAGTCAAAATAGCTCGCTTACATAGCCAAGAACCGGCTTAATTTTCCATGTTTGTGGAATCTCCGTTCACAGAAGAAATTAGCCCCTGTTGTGATGTAACGCAAAAACAAAATATGTTCAGACATTTTCAAATTTCCCATCTTATTGTACGGAATATGTGCCATCAAATATTTGTAATAATGTAATACTGTGCATTTTCGCAACCTCCTAACTGTGCACGTATATTTACACTCTGATGTGTAAATGATATATTGCGCCACAAAACAGAACTCTTCAGATAGGCAGCAATTTCATCGGCTCTCGTTCCTCGGGGTGCTATCGGGACTGTCTGCCGAAAATCACCCCAGAACAGCACCGTAGTGCCTCCCATCAGTCGGTGATTTTGTCTTATGTCCTGTAAAGTTCTATTTACTGCTTTTACAGCTTTGCGGTTTGTCATTGTGCACTCGTCCCAAATAATTAAAACGCAATCGCGTGAATCCCTTAATTTATCGCTATTTCACGAAATGTTGCAAACCGGGCTTTTCATACGGTCTAAGTCGATATGAAATATTGTGTGTGCCGTTTTTCCTTCAGGCAATAATGTGGCTGCTATCCCTGAAGAGGCGACAGCAAGGGAAATTTTATTTTTGTTTCTTATTCGAGCTAAAATAACTTTGGTTAGGAAAGTTTTACCTGTTCCGCCCATACCCATGCGACCGGCCGGTGTTTTATTGCAATTTCTGTTTTAAATGAACAAGTAAATCGCACCATCAGTTCAATGTCCCCCCAGCCGTTACTGCTTGTTGAGAATGCTAAAGGATACATCTTCTTCTTTTAAGCATCACTTAAAAGTTACCGGTGGTAAAATTACCATTAATCTATTTTATTTGACCTCCTATCGATCTAAGAAGAATCCTATTATAACTTACTAATAGCTGAGTCTCGTGGTGTTACCCGCAGTTATTTATTTATTTATTTTAAACTTTATGCACGTTTGTACAATGGCGGGCTCTCTTCCAGTCAACCTTAGGGTGGTGTAGATATCTTATAAGGTAGGTGGTGCACAGAGGTTTCCGTATGAAACTAACTGCAAACAGTAAATAAAATAATGAAAGAAGAACAAGATACTTGAACATACATAAACATATATATATATAGGATACATATGTTTTAAATATATACACAAATATATACATATATAAACATACATACACACAAATATATACTACATACTTTAATTATAGTTATTGTTGTACCTTTACAACTTGTAACATCACGGGGCAAAGTTAGTCTAAAAAGTAGTCTAGTTACTCTTTATTACATCAGCATATCAGTCTTGCAGAACAGAAAGACAGGCAAAAATTGTGAAAAATGTTACATAAATTTTCTAAAGCATTGAGTAACAACGGTTATTTTAATATTACAAACATATTTTATTTATTTGTATAGATATGCAGCAGTGGCCAACCAAAGGTGACAATGGGTTTATTTGTGCAGTTAGCAGACTGCAACCCTTTTAATCTACTAAGTGCTGCAGTGTTATTTGTAAACACTTTGCTAACTCCACATAACTTTTAGTCACATATTTAAATTTTATATTAAGCTGATATATAAGTAACATATTTACGTTCATACCCATTTAGTAAAAACAGTTAATTTGATATTGCAAACAGACATTATATACATTATTTATTTGTGTAGGTAGTGTTTGAATTTATCGAAAACCTCAATTCGATCACACGTTTATTCTATACGGTGCCAACAGGACTGGGTTTTTTCTATTACGAATTATTGGAGTTATTGTTTGTATATTACACATATTAAAATAATTTATTTTCAAATATGTAATTCTAATTCATAAAATAAAAATTATAAATTAAAAATGTTGTTAACTGTTCTGTGTACGTTCTCCTTAATGCTGATATCGGGGCATAACGCCGTGCGAAGAGATTATGCCATACAGTTTGACCGGCCGTGTTTGTTTGCTGAAATCGACAAGCATGGGGCCCACCGGCAACCATCATGATAGACATTCCAACTTTTGATAAGTATCGATTTTCTGTACACAGTTAAGAAACTTCAGCTAATCGAACACAAATACACTTTTTGTTTGACGTTCAGTACACAAAAAGATTGATAAAGATTCTTATTAATACACTCACACGTTAGGTACGTCTGAGTATATACATATTATTAAGTAAATGTAATAAATTTTAGTATGGGTTATTGGTTGACTAAAAATAGCTTTGTGTCGTCTGGTGGTGTCTCTAAAGTCGAGTGAAGTTAAAGAAATAATTTAATACTTATTTGCACAAAATGAACACTCAGATTTGGTATGTGATTGTATGGCAATATACTAAGGCGTGTGATTTCATGAAGCGTTCTAAACAACGCAATAAAAAACAAAAAGGTAAAGGAACATGTTTATTTGTGAAAGTAAGTTTCATATATCACGCTTTGAAACTTGCCGGTTACTTTTAAACAGTTTTCTCTCCTTGGTAGTTTTATTGGTGGTATTGTATGATTTTCTGCAACTGCAGTCACTTCCCAAAAAAAAAAAACAATACATCAAAGTTGAGGTATTGCGAAACCAAACAGGCTTCGGCAAATTGTAAAATTGTCTACCAACTTTGAAACTTTCGCGCTTTTATGATATAATAAATTATTTTCAAGGGAATTAGCGCGATCACTTATTTAAAGGTATTACATACCTTTGATTTGCCTGACGTTTCGACCAAGTCGTACTGGCCGTGGTCACAGGTTGACTCTTAAATATTTGCCTTTAAATACTTGACTGCCTCGGCGGCACAGTGATAGCGTATCCGACTGCTGTGCTTGAGGTCTCAGGTTCGATTCCCGGGTCAGGCCAAATCTTTGTATGATTTTCAAATATTTGTTTCGACGTTTGGGTGTTTTCCATGTATAATATGAATGTATTTACATAAACAAAAGTTTATATGTAGTTGTCCTAGTACCCATAACGCAAGTTCTGCTTAGCTTGGGACTGGATAGCGTTGTTTGTTAGGTGTCCGAAATATTTATTTATTAATAAGTGATTGCGGTAATTACCCTGAAAATAATTCACAATCAGATTCAATAAAGTTATTTCTTCATAAAATACTATGTTGTATGCTTTTATATAAAAAATCAGTAAATGTTCTAAGCTTTTAAATACTAGGCAAGTAAACATACATGTGTAGGTATAACATGATACACATTATTATTGTTACTAGATTGTAGATGATTCGCAAATTTGCAGTCTTTTGTAGTGTACTCCTGGTTTAAGAAAGCATAGACTGATAGCTTTAAGAAACATCCAGATCTTATAAATTGTAGTAAAAAATTTTTGCAAACTATGTTACTTAATGGGTATTACACCATGCACTATGTAGATTTCACCATGAGGCCAACACAGAAATAGAAAGCACATAGCATCGGTTCACAAGAACACAGTCAAGCCTGCTATTAGTTCCGCTTGAGATTGTTGCGAATGGCTCACACACAGCGTACTAGGGACTAGGAATAAGTGTCGTTTACGCATCGCGGTATTAAAAACAATCCACGTGTCTTAGCAAACAACTCTGATGCGTTGGAATACCGGGGTAGCCACATCAACACCCGGAACCATATTGTTTTTACGATTTGATTTATTGAATTTATATTACATTATTTTATTGGATTGAAACTAGTCACAAGAGCATAGAAATACATTGTAGTTTCTTCTGCAGCTATTCATAGATTGTGTCGTTTTGAGATCGTCTAACTTTATGGAAATACGTGTGCGCTGTATGGATCCCTGTTAATTTTGATTAAGATATAATATACAAATTATATTCCTCTGTAAGTTAGGTACATTTTTATCAGATGCATCTGGAATAACATATTTAAATATGGATATTTTAAGCCTGGACCCTGATTTTAAAAATATGGACACGTTAAATATTTTTAAATGAAATTGACTGCACGAATGGCGTTGTGGTTTAAGTGATCACCTCGCAGCTTTTACAGCACTGAGTATTGTGGGTTCGATGCCCTCATGAGACGACATTTTATGTGATCCAACAATTTTTCTTTCTGAATCTTGGTGTTGTTTGTGTTTATTTCATAAAGATAGGTCTTTGAAGTTTACCGCATTGAGCTTATTTTTTTCTAATGCGGGAGTTATAATAAAAAAATGTGAGCAGTAACGTAAAAAAATTTATTGCACTCGTCAGGGACTTAGTTACCTCAGCTGCAGCGGCATACTTACTGTCGTTTGTATTTTTTTTTTTACGTGTGGATATCACCTCGGGCCTTCACCCCACCGGGGTTTGTGGCGGGGCAGTGTATCGGAATCGAACCGACTAAAACCACACGGTGTGCTGCTCTTCGTCTTACGCCATCCGGACCCCTCCCAGCGCCTGCCCGCACCGAAGCGGGCACCGTCTCTAGATGTTAAATCCTCCCAATTTGGGCGACGTACGGCACACGCGTGGCGTCACTCCCTCGCGGCTGGAGGGGAAAACCCGTCCCACCCATCCGCGGCACCATACTTACTGTCGTTTTTTTTTTTTTTACGTTGTCGAATTCCTTTACGCACTTCGCTCCCTCCCCCCCGCGAGGACAGGGATACTTACTGTCGTTATGCTAACCTTTGCAAAAATGGTTAAATGGTTGGAATATTGGATAAATAAGGATGTAAAGAGCTCTTAGAACCTTCGCTTTTATTCGTTAGGGTAGGTACCTACTAATATTTTGTTACAAACTAGACGTATAACATACTACTGTTACTACTGTTCTGTCTCTTCACAAATATTTCACGTTAAACAGGTTGCTATTTTCACACTATCTTTATATCTATTCAATAGAAGAGTCGAACGGTATGTTAGTCTAGGATATCGTACCCAGACAGACCATAAATCTACAAATTTACAACTTTAACTGTTAGTTGGCCGACTGACAAAATAATGACGTTACATAATGTCCTGATAATTGTTCAATTGTCAGCATAAACCGAAACTAAATTAACTTTTGTTTACACATTTGTATGTTAAATTGAGGTCAAACGAGAGTGGTTTACAAGTCAACAGGCGTCGCTACTTTAAGCTAATTGCTAGAAGTAAATTAATAAATAATTCAAAAAAAAATCCACAAGAACAGACCAAACAAAGAGTGCTTTTACAGTTGTAATCATATTGTTTCCTAAATTTCGACATAACATAAATAAATGGTGAAAGATAAAGGAAGGAAAAAAAAACAGTTTTATGGCAGGCAGCAGTGCGGCAACTTCAAAGAAATGTAAGAATAGAAAGTATTTTATTGTTTTACAATCGCAACGAATATTATACTTACTCTTACAAATGCCAGTCGCACTTTTATTTATTTATTTATTTATTTATCTTCATTGTGTTGTCTTCTGTTACAATATCCATGAAGAAAACAATGGGAAAGATTCACTACCCTAAGCACTACTGTTGCTGCTATTGACTTGTTGTATTTATAAATGTAATGCGTGTGCCGCGTAGGATCACAATAAATTTAGTACAAACCTATAAAGGATTGGTTCATTCAAGGTATTTTTTTTATTTTTTTTTATTTATTATTATTCAACTTGTGGATATTTTGGAATAGTTTTCTATGTTGGTATCGCTAGTAGTAATTTTCAAAGTTTCAGATTGAAAAAAATATTGGCATAGATGTTTCAAAATAAATTTATATATATACCTTCTAAAATAGAAAAAAAATTGTGGCAAGAGGTCACTAAACAGCTAAAATCAATGTCAAGTGTAGGTAAAAGCATGAGGAATCGGAAAAAAGCAATTCCACCAAATACTCGTAATGAACGTGTGAAAGATTGTGTGTTTACTGTAATTAGTAATTTGCATTAAACTATCTATGTTTATCTATAAAACTAAGTAAAAAATAATATAATAAAAAGTAATAATTGGGTCGTAAACACTACTTCTCTACTGCTGCATTACACTAAATATATTCTCATGAATAGTTTTACAGCACCAAATATAAAAAAAAAACATTTTACCTGTGGAGAACCATCATGAATCCGTAAAAAATTGCATTGGAAGTTTTCAACTTACTTTATATTTTGTTTACACTAAATTGATTTGGAAATGACAGAGGAAGCTGCAGCAAGGCCTCCAAATACTACAGTATCAGAAACTTCCGAAGAAAGGGCTTCGCAACCAGAAGTGCGGATGCTAGACGCAGTGTCGGGAATAGAAGAAGAAACTAAAACAGGGCATAGTCTCACCCAAAAGATTTCTTAAGTGTCGAAAAGAGGGGCAAAAAAGGACGCAAGAAAGGAGCAGTTGGTGCAGATGAACGTGACGAAATAGATTAAACTACATTGAATACGATACTTGATGTCAGTTCATCGTGGCATTAGCTTACTAGTGTTATTAAGCCAGCAAGTAAATAAACTTAATACATTGTACTTTTTAATTTTTTTACATAAACGCATTATTTAATACAAGCACTGACGTGAGTCTATATCGAAAATAACTCCTATTTAACATATGATTTCTTTTGGTATAAATACATTAAAAATAATATAAAAATGACCATATTTATTCAAAACATGTGGCTTTATTGCACTAGGATATTCACTTTCAGGTGTCGCCCTGAACCTCTTTTTGTATTTTTATCAATATTGTACAAATGTCACTAAAACGACAGATGTCAATTTTTTTTTCTGACGTACCATAAATTAGAGAAATATATCCAAAGTAAATATCAACCGAAAAGCCCCGCGGCAAAACCAAATACAATATTCTGAATAAGCCATCGATTGATTTCGCAAGATTAATGGTTGCACATTGTCAGCGCCACAGTATGACGAGAAGGTTAGCTAAATTTGCGCAACCAAAATGAGTTTTATGTTCATCAATATAAGAACTAATAAATTCTATATTTGAAACCTTTTTGAGCCAACACAGTAATGAATGGTATTCAATGTTTTACATTACGAACACAGCAAAAGTGAACTTTATTTTTAAGCAAACAAAAACCAAAATTAATGAAAATTTTATTTGAGTTTTAAATCTTTATTAAACCGGTACTTTGAAGTACACTAAAATTTGGGGTTCGATAGAAATTGATATTGGAATTCAGTGTGAAATTGAAATAAAAGTTTTTTTATTTGCAAGCAACGTCTACACAAAGTGGAAGACTAGCTTTACGGTTAATCTAACTATTAAATATTTATTTGTTTGGTTTAAAAAACCAATAATGCTATTTGCTACCGTTTAAGTATTCAATCACAATTTAAAGTAATGGGTTGAACTTAATGTTTCATGATTTATGAACTCGTGTAATAGCTTAGTATGAGTGATTGCTTTAATGTGTTATAAGTATGTTTCTTTGTGAGATTTACTAATCAAAACAATTTATTGATTAATATTTTTCTCATCCAACGAATATTGTTCGTTTAAATAGAGCTACTAAAAAACTGTTTTAATTAGCGTCAACAATTTTCGATGAGATTCTTACATTATCTTAGTATTAGATATTCTACGTGGTATTTATTATTACTTTATAGATATATGTATTATAAAATGTTAATACTAAAACACTGTTTTAATGAACAGATTATAAGTTTAAAATCTGAAGTTATCAACTGATTGAAAATCGCGCCAAATATGTAAGGCATAGCACACAATGGATGCAGTCGGTGGGTGTGCGCGTGTAACAGATGTTCGTCCACTCTGTCGGGAGGTGTGTACTGCGAGTGCGTGACAAAGGTTGCATATGTCGCAGAGTATGTGAGTGGCGTACGTACTATTGGTCGATGAATAACGCAAACGTGGCATGATATTGCAATTATACAGTAGGTATTTGTACTTACTTACATATGAACATATGTGGACAATTACCCTATGACTGGGTACAGTTTTGTAATATTTATATGTTATTTTGAACTGTAAATATATATTTATTGCTATCGAAATATTTATAGAATTAATTAACTACTGCTAGTGACGACTCCGTGCACGTGGTTAAGTATTACTTGGTGTTTCAAAATAAAAATTACTTAAGGGCCTCCGGTGTCCTCAGTGAAACACAGCACAGGCACTGCTTCACACCGGTTTTCGGTGAGGCAGTCGTATCACTCCGGTCGAGGCGCCCCATTAATGCCGAAATGTGGCTCTCCCACCAGTGGTGAAATGTCCAAATATCCTTTCTTATATAAATACACAATGGATAGAAATAACTGGCTAAGACTACAGATGTTCTCGAAGGCCTTCTTCTTAGCATTTATATGCTCTGATTCCCTATTGTAGATCCACCTGCTGCCGGCATATCGCATGGTTTAAAGTTGGTGCGATTCCGATATAGGTACATTAATCAATAACTACGGTAAGGTCATGAATTTTTAGAAGTTTCTTTCTGTATTATTCCCGTAGCAATAACTTAAAACATTTCTGGTTTTGTATGATTGATAATTTTTTTTTTGTAATAATAATAATTTATTTTAAACATAAGATTCATTCTGCAGGTTTTTAAATTTTGATTTGATATTCACTTGGCCTAAAAATTTACATACACACATATATACACAATCTGTGAGACTGCTAGTTTTAATATTTTATCTTTAACTAAGTGCATTCATTCAGAAGTGAACGGTGATTGGTTGATATTATGTCTAATTGCAATATTTTTTGATCTTCTTAATATCTGTCCCGAATGGTAAAAAAATATTTAAATATATGAAACTAGGAAGTCAAAATATTTGATCCTTATTGTTATTCTAAATTTAACCTATTTCTAATAATAAATAATACATAAATTCTAACAGCAACGACACGAACGTCACAAATCGTGCCGTGTAGCGTCGCACGCGCACGCATGCAGCGCTATTGTCGCGACCCCCGATTGAACTATTACACGTCGCTATGAGTTATGTTTCTTTCACCAGAGCTATCTTTCCACAGGGTGTCCGAATTTGTAACAATTATTTTATTTTGTAAGGTTACATTATTGTAAATAGAAATGTAACGATAAGATTTGTTTCGATCTTAGGTGGCTCGATGACCTTTTGAAGGTCGCGGAAACCGTTTGATGTCAACAGTATAGGACCGTTTATTGTGGAAAAAGTTAGGGGATACTTTTATCTATGTATTGTTACCAGTAAGACACTAATTAAATCGTTGAGTGGTTTTGATAGCCACCGAAATCCTTCATATTGTTTGGAGAGCACAAGTTCACGATAGGCCAGGAATCATTTTTGTTTAGTTAGTTAAAAATAAAAAATATAAATTCATCTGAACCCAATCACAAAAATACTGAAAATGAAATTTACCACGTCTTTGGGAGAAATAATGATGACTATGTTTCTTGTTGAGTTAAAAAAATAGGAAACTATTTAACAAAACGTTACACCAGTTTCAGTTAGAATAAGAAAATCACTTTTTTTCGAAAATTATGTATACGGAGTATGAAATTTTGCACAATAGAAAATATGCAAAAAACTAAAAACAATGTATGAATTTCGATCTCTGGGTGTATCCTGAATAAATACGTCAATATAGAAGTTATAAACTTAAAAGAAGGCATATATGAAGTTGAAACTATATTTATTGTTATACGATCGTTATGGTCACTGAAATTAAACAAACATCCTTTATAAAATGCAATGGCAAATGCAGCACAGTGACACACAAACGCGGCTTTACCCTAAACCAATAATAGAATAAAATCAATCCATGCTACCCTCTCACGCGCATACTGGAACATAACAATCAAGGACTTATCAATGCCTACACTCACACATGCATATTTGATTGGAAATATTGGCATTGTAAACATTTACAGGGTATTTGCAAAATGTTCCGCCTATCGAACCGACTATATCCTTCTCACTCTTTCGCAAATAAGAAACATTGAAAGAGCGAGATAACGCACCCAGTTTCACAACTTCATAGAGGGACAATGGCAACGCTATTGTTGGAAGTACCCCAAAGCTTTTTAGGTCATATAAAAGTATTATAATAGTTGTAGTCCTGCTGTTTTTATACCCTTACACCATTCGTTTCGAAGTCAACGGGGGAGATGGACCATCGTCTCCTACGCAGTTTATTTTGTGCTTGTGAAATTAGTGAAAGAAAGAAGTTCAAATTATCAATATGTCTTTAACGGCTACTGCTAGCCATACGAGTGAAATGTGGCACAATATAGATGCGAACGTTCAAAGTGATAAATATTCAAATCAAAACACTAACAAACCGTGCTCCATAATGTCACCTCAACACTTTAATTATCAAAATAATTACTATCGTCAAAACTACGCCTACTCAAACACGTTCAGTGCTAATTACAACGGAATGTGTGGACAGTATCGAAGGAACGATATTGTGCAAAGTGAACATAGTACATGGCAGAGCTATCCTCATCAGTACATAAATGCACCACAACCCAATAAGGAAGAGATCAACAGATGCCGAGAAGGTAATTACTACACACATCAGCATATTAATAATCAAGTTAATCATAACTTTGAACCTAGACTGCATGACAGTGGAATAATAAAATCACCCCGTCTATGTAGTCCTCCTGACACCGGTTATGGAACCGAACAAAGTGTAATGAGTAATTTCACGTCACCTACGCCCGAGGTAGAAGATTCACCAAAATTGTCACCTTACTATGGAAAATGTGACAAATTTTTAAGCCAAGAAATTTTGCAAAAGGAAATCACCGATATGGAATGTAATATGTCGCAATCTCATGGCACATATAGATCCCTAGAATGTCAAACGACATTTAAAAAAGATGCCGTGGGTGGAGTTGTAGACGATGCACCGTCATTGCAGAAATCCGTGGAAGCTTGTCAGGATGTGACGAGGGTTATAACAAGCGCGGACAGTACGGTTCACGCACAAAATAAAATGGCTGCCTCCTATGATACACAAGGATTGAACCTATATCCGTGGATGAAAAATCTCAAAGAAAATATCAAAGAAAAAGGATCGAAAAGGACTAGGCAAACTTACACACGATTTCAAACACTGGAGTTAGAAAAAGAATTTCATTACAATAAGTACTTATCACGAAGACGAAGAATTGAGGTGTCAAATGCCTTGGCACTATCGGAACGACAAGTCAAAATATGGTTCCAGAATAGACGAATGAAGGCGAAAAAAGATACATATATCACAATATCGCCAAACTCATATTGTACCCAGGACATTAGTGCCACAAAGTTCAATGACACCCCTGAATATACAGACAGCCGAAAGTGTATACCAGCCATGAATGACTATTCAAACTACCACCTAGCTGATACACCGAATATAACTAAACATAATCCACCAACCATCACACACTATTTTTGATGCATACGTGTGATGGTGTTAATTAAAGTTGATCTTACAACATTAAGAAGCCTTTCATCACTGTTGATTTATAAAGAAAACCTAGCCTAAGTCATCACGAACCGTCTTTTAAAAAAAGAGGACACTCTGAATTAATGTATTAGAGCCACGCTGACTTAAGCACGAACGGGACGGATTAACCGGGGCGGTACTATCCTCGCACGGAAAATCAACATAAAATGATGTGTTTCGTTGATAAGTGCGAGACCCGAGGCCCAATGATGCAGAAGCTTCTCACGATGCCGCCATGGTGTGGGTTGCTATGCTGCATTGTTGTTGCATTTTCTGCATGCGCATTAGTATGATGACCACCACTTTTGGATTCTGCTTTTGCTTTCCACCAGGCAGAGCAGTCATTTTGGCAGGCCTAAATATAGAAAAAAAATAAAAAATCCAAAAAAAATATTTTGTACCTACAAATTTTATTCAAATGTATGTAAATGTATTGTAAATATAGAATAGAATAGAATAGAGTAGAATAGAATAGGTTAGAATAGTTAGAATAGAATAGAATAGAATAGAATAGACTAGAATAGAATAGAATAGAATAGAATAGAATAGAATAGAATAGAATAGAATAGAATAGAATAGAATAGAATAGAATAGAATAGAATAGAATAGAATAGAATAGAATAGAATAGAATAGAATAGAATAGAATAGAATAGAATAGAATAGAATAGAATAGAATAGAATAGAATAGAATAGAATAGAATAGAATAGAATAGAATAGAATAGAATAGAATAGAATAGAATAGAATAGAATAGAATAGAATAGAATAGAATAGAATAGAATAGAATAGAATAGAATAGGATAGAATAGAATAGAATAGAATAGAATAGAATAGAATAGAATAGAATAGAATAGATTAGAATAGAATAGAATAGAATAGAATACACTTTATTGTACAACAGATATAACAGTTTACATAAATACATAGTTTATATAATACATCAATTGAATCACCGTGTACAAATGGCGGCGTGTGTAAATATATTACCCAAAAGGGTGTAATGGAAATGAAGAATAACGTCAATTACAATTTATCGTGATATAATACGCGCGTTGAAGTCAGTTATATATTTTTTATTTGTTAATCATCATGTTATAAATACGTCAAAATGTTAATATGAACAACTATTTATTTTTCTTATTAATCACAGATCTTATCAAATGTTAATACATCGGAGATATCGATATTAATATTATGATGTAAATACACATTAGGCATAAGGAAACAGTTCCTATAGATAAATAATACTATCAACTAAGGAGAGCCACGCTTCGGCATGAATGGGCCGGCTCGACCGGAGTGATACCACGGCCTCACAGAAAACCGGTGTGAAACAGCGCTTACGCTGTGTTTCATCGAGTGAGTGAGGATACCGGAGGCCCATACCCCAATCCAACGCCCCCTATCCCCCTCACCATCCCCTTTCCCCCCAGGCCGCCATAGTGTGGGTCACCATGCTGCATTGTTCTTTTTCGCATTGAGGATGGTGACCACCACTCTTGGATTCTGCTCATGCTTTCCATCAGGCAGGGCAGAGTCATTTTGGAAGTTTAAATATNAAATATAAAAAAAAAAAAAAAAAAAAATGTTATGATTATTAAATAAAAAAATATTGTACTTCTCTAGTCACATGAAAGCGCGAACCAATAAAAATAAATTGTGATTCTTGATTATTACAAATCTTTGTTTTAATGTACCCTTACAAAATTATTAGTGTTGACCGACGGACTGTCCAGTCCAGACAAAAAAAAATACAAAACATCTGTTTAAAATGGACAAAACAACAATAGTTTAATCTATAACAATAAGAAGAATGCTTTAGTAAGTCTAAAAGGACCAGTGGGTTTACAGTGAATTCTCTGGGGACTAATTGTATAAGTCAATGTTGTCGACATTTTTGAAATGTTTTGACTTGTTACTGTATTTAAGGAGTTTAAAAAAGTGCCAAGTAATCCTTTTTGGTTTAGCTAGCTGTGCTGTTTTTTTCGATATATTAAAATGAAGGTCGTATTTTGCGTGTAACAAAAACAAAACCGAGTACAAATCAGGTTTTTTTATGGTATAGGTGGCAATCGAGCAGACATATCGCCTGATGGTAGGCGATTACCACCGCCCATGGACACCCGCAACACCAGAGGCATCGCAAGTGCGTTGCCGGCCTTTATGAAGGGGTACGCTCTTTTCTTGAAGGTTTGAAGGTCGTATTGGTCCGGGAATACCACAGGCGGCAGTTCATTCCACAGTTTTGTTGAACGAAGCAGAAAGTTTATTGAAAAGCGCACAGTTGTGGACTGCTAACCATCTAGAAGATGGTGATGAAATTTATTTCTGTCGCGAAGGATGATAGCAGAAAGAGGCGGCAGGAATCAGCCCGAACAATTCCTCGGACCACTCCCCATGGTAAATGCGGTAGAAGATGCACAGTGAAACCACATCTATACGCAGCGCCAATGAGTCTATCCGAAGTGAAACTTCCTAGGAATCGACGATTCGAGTCGCTCTCCGTTGAAGGGAGGAGCTGGTATGGGGCTGTCCTAAAGCAAAAGGCGGTGGGATGGAGTGAAATACTGTCGCGATCCATTGAGCACACCGAGCTTCTTCGAGGTCAATTTGGCCTTACCTTCCAAAAGGTCATGAAACTGGACTTCGCTCGATATGTCGACACCAAGTATTCCAATATTGGCTGAGGCAGATAGGGAAGTATCTTCAAAACGAGAACATACAACCTACGGCAGTTTTTTAGCAGTGACCGCGTAAACTTGTGTCTTTGTAGGGTTCAATTGGACTAAATTAAGTCTACCGCAGTCTGAGATCTTTTTCAAGGAGGTCTCAACTTCAATTATGTCTCTTAGCTTTCTGACAACCTGTAATGCGTGAAGTAGATGTAAATAAGCCACCTAATTTTCACAGACAAAGGGAACAGTCTGGGCCTGCTTCCCGTGACTTTGGTTAAGTTTGTCCCAAAATTGTTTTAACACCAGCAGGAAACTATCTCACATATTCTCAGTAACTGACATATTTCTCAGTAAAGCTTTCATTGTGCCAACAGTAGGGTGACTTGGGAGCCTTGTTGGAACAATCCAAAATAATTTCAACTCATCACGGAATAGAGGTGTCACACCATGTGCTGAAATACACTTATAAAGAAGAATCAGTATCCGTGCACCTATTAAATGATTCGCAGCTAACTTCAGTTTACTGTGCTCCCCAGAATTAGAAAGTCGACCCTTCGGCCTATTGAATAGAGGATAACAATGAAATACGCGCGAAAGAGACAGCATAATATTCAAATTTTATAAGTTGGAAAGAGAAGACAGTAAAATCATCCCTCTATACGTGGGTAAACTTTGTCTACGCATGCGCGACGGACATTCAACCAAAATGGCTGTCAGTGTTGAGCTCGTATTTTGTTTGTTGATAAAATTATTAAAAGTTATAATACAATTATAAATATTAAATATTTAGTGAAATATATTCAGAAATTAATTTCGTGTGTCGTTATATAATGTAATAGTGACTTTATATTGACCAGGCAAGTATTGACAACAGAAGGAAACGCAATACATCAAAGTCGTCAGATTCTTCAATAACCCGCAAACATTTTTATACGTTGTTTTGATCTAAGTGGATTCATATTCATTTAGAAATAATGTAAATAATATACTTATTGGGAAATCATTAAAATTGTTGAAATAATTTTGCGTGATCTAATGAATTTTGTAGAAAACCGTCCTTCATTTTTTAAGCAATTGTTTTGGCAGGGTAAAATTACCGACATTATTGTAAGCAAAGGGTTTCGCACATATAGGTAGTACATAACTAAATTTAATAATTTACTGCAACTACTTTTTAAATAACAACATTCTATTTTCTTAATTTAATTTCTTGATATGTATTTAAATGTGTTTGTTGTGTATAATAGGCCTAAACCTCCTTTCTAAACAGAGACTTATGTCCACCAGTGGCCTGCTAAACGCTATTGATGAATATGATTATGTTCCATTAATCATAAAATAATTTATAAAGCATGCTACCTGCTCTTTAGCTACTGTCCCGTGTTTATAGGCAAACTAGCAGAGTTTCGTGGTACAACGTACAACAACACGGTACAACAAAAACCGCGGGTGACGCCACGACAAGGCTAGTCTAAAAAAGTAGCCTAAGTTACTCCTTATACTATCAGCTATCTGTTGGGAATCCCATCAAAATCATTCTAGCCGTTCTAGAGAGGAACAAACAGAAAGACAAAAATTGAAAAAAAGAAAATTTTGGTTCTACCTAAGTCCTGTGGTGTTACCCGCGGTTATTATTGTACTTTTTCATCGCTGGTAACACCGTGGAGCAAAGCTAGTCTAAACAAAGGAGCCTTAGTTACGCCTTCTAACATCAACTATCAGCTAGTGAAAGTCCCGTCGAAATTGGTCCAGCCATTCCAGTGATTAGCCAGAACAAACAGACAGACAGCCAAAATGTTTAAAATATGTTACTTTGGTATGAGTTACCGTGTATATATACATATATATGTAAAAAGCGATTATTTTAAAATTTCAAACAAACACTCCAGTTTTATTTATTTGTATAGATGTCTGTCATGCTGTCTACTAGTTGGCACCATATTTTTTTTTTAATTATTACTAAAGCACTACAAATCGTTTGTTTTTATTTATTTCATTATAATGTAGGTTTTATTACCATATTTTCATAACAAATTTTTACTCAAGCGGCTCTTATTCGGGCAGACATAAGTGTAGATATAATTATTGAATAATATTATGAAACAAGTTTCGTAAAACTGTATGGGTAGATATGCTTTAATTACAAAATCAGATGTTTGTAAAATTTTAAAATCAAATTGCGCTTTGATGTTGTAGGTACTTCACAATTATGTACATACTAGCTATCGTCCGCGGCTTCGCTCGCATTTAATAAAAAGTAGGTACCCTATGTAACTTCTAATACCTCCAATAATAAGTGTACAAAGTTTAATGAGGATCGGTTGTATAGTTTTCCCGTGAAAGTGTACTTACATTCACCTTTAGAGTATTGGTTTGATTAGGATACTAGTGGTCACACAGTGGTAGAAATTAGACCATAATTCATTTACAAATTTTATTAATTTATTTAAGTTCCTACATTCGTCCTCCATATTAAGTTGTGCCGAATTTCTTCCGTTCGTAATATCCTAATACGAAGTTTTTCCGTATAAGTAAGTGTAAATACATTTTACCCCTGCCTATTATATATTTATGCATATTATCCAGTGCAAATATTCTACCAAAGTGCTTAAAGAAATATATTCAATGTATAAAATCTTTTTTTTTCATCACTTAGTAAATTCTTAAGTCATTAATAATCTGAGTTTACCGAGTACTATTTTCGATGGACATAAAAAAAACCTTTTGTGGCTAATCAAATGAAAACAAGTACATCAAAAATCAGACCACATTACAAATGTTATCATTAGACAGATGGTAGTTCGAAAATAACCATTAATATTAAAGCACTAACAATCATCGAGACTTGAATTTTCAATCCGCCAGGGGATTATTTAACTTGGTCCGTCCAGGCATAGAATACGTAGCTTGAAAGACAGCTCTAATTAATCCTGACGTTGAACGAGCCAGCTTTCATTGAAGGCGGATCAAAAGAAACATCGTAATGGATATTTGAATACCACTATAGTATTTACCTTAAGAAGGACTGAGTGCGGTTTATAAAGCAGTGACTCATTCATGAAAAAAAATGTAAGGCGAGCTTAGGTGCGGAGGCTATTATGAGCACGTCAAAATCAATCATACATAACTTACCTGCATGGTGTAGGCGGCAAAGGTCTATACAGCTAAATGTTTTATACCCACCTATATATTATATGCTTCTGTACTTTTATTACATTACTTATTCTTCATAGTTATTGTTCCCAACAAAATTAGGTAGGTAGGTACATAACTATATAATGGGTAGTACGATTTAATTGATGGTGTACATACTTATAAATCGTTACAATGACCGATTGTGGATATGGGCAAGAAGATTGCCAGATTAAAATAGGATTGGGTCGACCGCGTATGTCGTATGGATCCGGACCGGTGGGCCAAGGGCGTCGAACACTGGCTGCCTTAGGCTCGACGCCGATGATAAGACAGACCCCATAAAAGATGGCGTGACGATTTGGACGCCTATCGCATAGACTGGCCGGAACCGGCCTCGATAGAGAGAAGTGGCTTGTAACAGGGGACAAAACAGGCTCACAAAAACAATTTAAAAGTACCTTTGCAAATTAGGGTTGCTTTTTTTTCATAGTCATCTGGGCCTGTTTTTTTTAAGGATTCATCGTTTTTCAAAAAGGTTATTAGTTATATTTTGAGAATCACTTTTTCCTAATATTCAAAACTAGTTTATGCCCGTGGCTCCGCCCGCGTATATGTCGGTTATCGCAGCAAGTAGTAGCCTACGTGTTATTTTGATGTATCGGCTATATTACTGTAAAGTTTCATCCAAATCCGTTCAGTACTTTATGCGTGAAAGAGTAACAAACATCCTCACAAACTTACACATTTATAATATTGGTATAGATAGTCCGCCAGAACTCTTGTCTTCTTTTAAGGAAGTTATTCTATCAGTATTTTTTGCTAGTTACTTCAAAACCTAATGGAAAAGGTATATATGGGATATCCAGCAGTGGTCTAAGGTGGATTGTTGATTGATGACCACACAACTCTGAATCTCTAATGAAGAAGAAAATGAAGGAAAAAAAAACAATATATTGCGATTTATCACGATACAAACACAATAAATTCAGTGATGCTTACTTTTCTTAAAGTAAAATTATCTACCACAGCTACAAATAAATTTTGTTATAGTTTTTTTGTATATTTTAATAGGCTGATTAAACACAGTCCTTGAACTTGAAGCTTGTCATAATCATAACCCGGCTTACATCTATTGTAATCAGTTTTCAAGGTTGGTTATTAATTAATTTATTAAGTCTTATTTGCGGAGTAAACAAAACATCCAGTTACTTATAACTATCTATATAAAATAGGATTGGGTCTATCTATATAAAATGGGTGGGAATTCTTAAATTACTTACGACTTAATACACGAGCTACTCTTATTAAAAATATAACAAGTATTAATAATAAATAAATAAATATTTTCGGACATTTTAACACATAACGCCATCTAATTCCAAACTAAGCAGAGCTTGTGTTATAGGTACTAGACAGCTGATATTGATACATATATACTTTTTTTTTCTAAATACATGCATGTTATACTTAGAAAACACATAAACTCTAAAACAAATATTTGCAGATCATACAAACATTTGGTCCGACTCAGGAATCGAACCCGAGACCTCATGCACAGCAGTCGCATACGTGACCACTGCGCCACTGAGGCAGTTAAAGTTAATATGCTGAACATTTACGTAGGACAACATGAATTATTATAAAAAGTGGGAAAACAGCAACTTACCGAAAAAATCTAAGACTTATAAACTCATCAGATCAAAGAAAAGATTATATTATGATATCTTTTAACCTTTTCATTTTTATTATTAGCTGCGAAACATTTTTATTTTAAGCCGTCCTCAATTCATAAAAAAACTTTTCAAATAAAAGAGACTAAACAAGAAGGTGGATATACATTTCTTTGCCAACTACCATAAACGATACACAAATTGCATCTTAAATTATTTTCAATGTTTCTCCATATGCGTTCTTATCAATGTTCAAGAACATGTGTTCGTGAAACTCTGATCCATCTCAGCGATCAAAGTGAGCGGCTATCAACGGTCGTAAATTATTTTGTAATTAAACATTACGACCAATTAGTATTGAAGAGGGCTGAACTACTCCCATGACAAATGATTGGGATAAGAGTATCCTTTGATGTACCTGCATGTTCTGCTGTCGATAATTTATAACATAATTATTGTAATTGTTTATATATTAAAGAATATATTCTTTAACTCACGAACGCACAAGCTCATTTTAATTCTCACTGAGTTCCGCGATGTTACACACTGTTATTATTGTACATTAAAAGCCACGAGTAATACCGCGGTGGAAAGCTGAAAAAAGTAGCTTGAGTTACTCTTTATTACATCAGCTATATGTCAGTGAAAGTCCCATCGAATTCGGTTAAATCGTTCCAAAGATTAGCCGAAACAAACAGACATACCGTCCGACAGACAAAAATTGAAAAAGACTTTGTTTTAGTATATGTACCTGCCACCGTGTAAATATACAAATTTAATAAAAAGAAATTATGTTTTTCGAGTTTATGTATATATGTATATTTCTTTGGCATGCCCTAGAGCCTAAACAACACTCCAAAGTTATTTATTTGTATATTAGACGTATAAATATAACGCCATCTTTACGAATATCATAAAAAGGTGAAAGTTTGTGAGATTTTATGGCGTAGTCTCTCGATCTGAACCGATTTTGAGAATAACTTACGAAGACAAACTCATATTACTTGTGAGCATCATAGGGTATGTCATATAGTATCCGACATACAGGAGCTGTGGGCATAAGCTAATTTAGTAAAGCGTGTTTAGAGGCTACCAATTTAGTGTGGGACACAGGTGTGTTGTCATCCTTTGTGTACCATCCCTCTAAAGCATAAAATTAGGTAAACTCACACAGTCAGTTAGAAGCAATGAAAGAATTTCTTAGCGCTAGTTTTCTTTGAGGCTATGGTAGCACTCTGGTCGAGATGCCGCATTCGTGCTCGTATATGGCTCAAGCCAGACATGGTTTATTGATTTTACATAAACTTAGGTAGAACTTGTCTAACAATACTTTAATAATAATAGTATAAACTGTTCCAGCACGTTTCGGACACGCTAGAAACATTAGTATGGACACAAAAAGTGTGGGATCAACAAAAGAATCTGCAGGGCGCATTGTCCCAGCCGTGGTTGATCATTTATCAACAACGCTCGACTGACGGCGTTCGAAAGCAGATCGCCTGATCAATGCGAGACTAGCATTGATCGCGATTACAATTTTGCATTGTTATATGAGTTTGTTTAGTTTACATGTAGCTCCGGATTCTCTTTAGTTAATATGTATGTGTAAAGTGCATGTGCATTTCTATGTAGTAGTATAAATTACATTCGCCCTTAATTTGAAATTCGTACTACAAAGAATTCGTCATCAGCAGCTTACCGCAGTTCACTGCTGGACGTATAAGGTTAGAATTATTTATTTCACAAAGATTACAAATCACTTTACATAAGAAACATAAACACAATAATAAAAAACTAAACACAGTTCAGAGTTCGTTTACAACAATTAATATATTGTCGGTTGACGACAAAATTAGGGTTTAAAACGCGAAATTTCAATTAGGGACTATACACACTAATTAGATTGCAATTATTTGATTAAAGTCTTTCAACATTTAGAAATATTTTTTAAATAAACGAAAAAATCGGAATTCTTCATTTTCTTAGGCAATGAATTGTAAACTTGTATTTAATATCTTTTTTGCCTTAATTTGTTTTGGGCTCTGCTAAAGCAAAGTGAAGGGCTCTTCTCGTGCTACGATTTGGTGTTTCCGATTTTTTTGTGATGTATAGGCCTCTCGAATAGCTAAGCCACTTGGTTCGATCGTCGGTTGTAAATAATTATTCGATGAATAGATAGAGGAAGGCTTATATCCATCAATGGACGTTATTCGGCTGAGGAGATGATGATACATATATCGTCTATGTAGGTATAACATATTCTGTTTGCTGTCAATATATATATACATAAGAGGAACGTTACTGACTAAGAAACTCAGAGATCAACGCACTGCCCAAACCGCTGAACCTAGAATCCTGAAATTTTGCATGTAGTTTCTTTATATAACGTAAGTGAACACTAAGAAAGAATTTCAGAAATGCCACGTCTAAGAGGGTTAAATAGGTGATGAAAATATCTACTCCTACGCGACCGAAGCCGCAGGCAAAAGCTAGTAAATTATAAAGTCATTTGTCCACTTTTATATCTTGGAGGATAATATTTTCCGTCATAGTTTAAAGATACATATTAAAAACTTGTTTAGTAAATTGTTCAGTTTTGAAAACTAAAAAAATATCTAACAGAGAAATAAAATTTTTATTAGACGAAAATAATAAGTGATGATTTAGATACATTGTTTAAAGCTAAGCAAAAGAATTGTACAATGTCTAGTAACTCTATCCTATTTATAGAGAGAGAGAGAAACATATGTTATTTCTCTCTCTCAGTAAATAAAGTTACTAAGTTACTTAAAATATTTAATGTTTATAAAATCATGGCGGTATATTTTATATTTTATTGTACATATTTCACAATTATAATGAAATAATGATCTGTAATTTTTTTTGTTCGTTTATAAGATTATCACCCACGAACGTTTTGGATAACTTTTATCTTTTGTCTCGAAGAAAACCATTAAAATCATCTTGAATTAGTTTACTTACTTACTTATTACCATTATTTTGAATTAGTACTTAGATATTGTTATTTCAATATACATAGTTTGTAAGCGTTTTTGTTTAACTAAACACACTTTGTACGACAATATTAGCTTATTATATAACGTATTAGATTTTGCCCTGGGCTCCACCTTCGGTATGTCAAATATTGCAGTAATAAATTTTCTAGGTGCTGCTTGGAGGCAAAGATTACCACTCCAAAATGCTTTAATAATGATGTCTGAAGTCCTTTTAAGATTTTTCAGTCATTTAAAATCCGCCTTTTTATTTAGGTAGATATAATATACGTAAAACACAAATACAGAAAACCTGATGGATGGCAATTTTCTCAATATAATTCTACTTAAAAATGTGTTCTTTTAAGTCTTGGGGGCAAGGGTAAACGACCTGAGACTAATAAAACAGCAATACTTCGAATTTTGAAAAAATTTCAGAACAACTGCAAGAATTAATCAACATTAAATTACTTGTAGATGGTATCTTTATAAAAAGAAACTCAATCATTAAAATGTATTTATGTGCAAGAAGAATATGTTTAGGTATTCAGTAGCAATCAAGTTACACGTGCAAGAACCTAACGATCACTTGCAGCCACCGTGTAATGGCTGTCATTATAATTCTGCAATTTAACGCCTTTGAGAAATTCATAATGACTCAATTTATATACTCTGAATTTTTTAACTTTACAAAACAACGATAGGCTACCGTTGAGTGGCTCATTATTATAATTTGATTTTGAACACCGAATCAGCATATTTTCAAAAAAGAAGCTTCAGCAATGTCGAATATTTCAATAAACAATCGATCCCGAACTAATCGATCGCTTTCTTTAGTATCGATGTTTAGATATTTTTATTTTAATTTATAAATCATTTTTACTTTTTTTTTAATAATTTAATTTTAAATTTTTACACAATTTTAAGTTATGTTTTAGATAATTGACTACTTTTTCATATAACTGCAACACATAATTGAGTTAAAAGCATGATTTGGCACAATACATAATTTACCTAAAGAAAGAACCTATGAATCCATAAAAGGTACCCATAAATATACTTTAAACATAGGCTTGAAAAAGAGAATTCGATTTCCTTACCTAATTTTAGACTCTTCTAAACCAGAACTGTCAGTTACAGTTCAAATCAAAATCATAACGTCATTTACCTGATCGTAACGTAGCGTGACGTGCCCGGCTAAAATGTCCGTTTACTGACCAGTTCTGTTAGAACCGAGAGTTGTGAACTAGCTGGTACAATTGCTTATGAAATCTTATATGAATCAAATCTCAAGTATTCTGGTTCTTTCGGCGTCAATGTCACTTATGTGCTTAACCCGGCGAGTGGATGGAGGAAATGATGGATGGTAGCAACCCGCCTGTTTCTGTATCGTCAACTATTAAGAATTTTATAGAGCTGTGATTTCAATAAAATATTTGTTGGTTAGGTAAATAGAACAGGTTCGATGTAAATTAACTTGGATTGTACTTGTAGTTTTGCATATTGTTTCAAAAATTACATATCGCCCTTTGGGGATGTGTATATCCGTCCAGTGGACGTCTTTTTTCTACGATGATGATGACGATGACATATTCTTCACTTAAGATCAGATATTTTAATCATTCTATTAAATAAGTACCAAATTTGATGTTGAATTCACGGTAAAATATCAGAAATAATACAAGTTTGAAACTTCTATGGTACATTATTAAAAATAAAATGGTGCCTTGAACAGCTCCAGTGAAATACAATTTTCCCTGAGCGTAGTTCGGACCCTCCGCGCGCACAAATTCCAAATTGTTTTTGACTGACAGCTAAATGTAAGTTAGCATTGTTTGAACGACGCACCACAGTTTCGCCCGGCTCTCTCTCTAATTATTTCTCAGATATTCTCTACTCCCGTTCGTAATATCTGGTGGAAAACAATGTTACAAGTTTACCACTTATTAAGTTAAAGTTAGCCTAGGATTTTTATTTCTTATTGTATTTTTATACTGATCTGAAAGTTCTAAATGCATTGCAAGGCTATTTCGTTAAGTATTACAAGTTGTTTCTTTTCTTTAACACATATGGTTATGTGTTTGGAGCCCTAGCAATACCAGATTTACTTACAGTAAGTTAATACAGTTGTCAATCAAGTTTTCAATAAATGCTGGCCTATTTAGGTGATAGTTACGGAAGAACTAAAACCACAAATCAACCGACATACATACTAAATAATATACGACGACGACGGACAACGTATATATACGGTAGGGTGTGCCTGATAGGTTTATTTGCATAGTTATACCCGTTAGGTACTTAATTTAGTGTTGATACAGATACAGGCAAACTTTTCAGGTATTGCCTAATATGGCTTGCTTTAGATGCCTGGTTAAAGCTATACTTATCTTGTTTTTAAGTCCCCGCTCAAAATGAATTGGTTTTATCGTAATTTTTAACGTATAACCTCTCGTACCTATTTATGTATATATGTATTTTGATTTCTTTTTCTAATTTAAATAAATAAATATAAATACTTTTGGACGTTTTAACACACAACGCCATCAAGTCCCAAACTAAGCAAAGTTTGTACTATGGGTGCTAGACAACTGATATTATTACATACATATACTTTTTTTGTAAATACATATATATTATACAAAGAAAACATGCAAACTACGAAACAAATATTTGCCGATCATACAAACATTTGGTCCGACCCAAGATTCAAACCAAGAGCACCTAAACTACTCAACTGATTCTAATGAGTAAGGTGACAATAAGTTTTGCTATAATGGCTTGGGTGCCATTGTATATATAAATTTTATTAAAAAAGGTTACCTATTTGGGTTACAGCTTTATTTTACTTTTCTTGTCTAATATAAAATAAAATACTAAGTATAAAGATACTATTGTGGCGACTTCCACATAAAACGTAAAAAATAGAAACACGCTACAGCGCCATCTACCGAAAATAAACTGAATTACGGAGTAACGTAGTATACGAAAAAGCTACCAATTCTGCATCGTGTAATAGAAGTTCTCGCGTCGATTAACATATATATATATAACTTTCCAACTTCAACCGTAATTTAACCGTGATTTTGCTGTACTATACTATAATTTTCTTGTCTAATATAGAAAAAATTAAATTCTCGTGTCACTGTGTTTCTTACCAAACTCCTACGTAACTGCTGGACTGATTTTTATGAAATTTTGTGTGCATTTCAGGTAGGTTTCAGAATCGGTCAACGTCTATTTTTTAATCCCCTAAATGATTAGGATGATCCCAAAATTTTTATGCCGTGATTAGATCAGCGAAAGCAGTTTTACCGCGTCGCGACCGCGGTAAAACTGCTCTCGCCGCCGGCCATGGAGCGTACGACGGCCGGCAGCGAGAGATCTCCTCCGATGACTGCAGTGAGGGCCCGACGCTGCGGGGCCCAAGCGGGGCACGCCGCCATCGTGTGTTGGGCCGAGTCCTCACTGCAGTCGCAGTGGTGGCAGGCGGGACTCAATTCCCTCCGCGCGACCGAGTGCAGGTACTTCCCGAAGCAACCGTGCCCGGAAAGCATCTGCGTCAGTCGGAAGGAAAGGGTCCCGTGCTGCCGCCCTGCCCACTCGAGGATGACGGGCTGGAGCGCCTCCACGGTGGCGAAGCCAGCACGTGGAGCCTCCAGCCGCGACGACCAACGAACCATAGTGGCTCGACGGGCGGTTTCACGCCACTCGCGTACCTCTTCGGGCGGAGGGCGCATGCCACTCTCCGCCCGGAATTCAGCCACCCGTCGATAAACTTCGGCGAGCACTTCCGCCTCCAAATCCCACGGGGGTGTACCGGCCAAGGCGCACGCCGCCTCGGTCGACACCGTGCGGTATCCGCGTATGGCTCTGACCGCCAATACCCTCTGAGGGCGCCAGAGGCGCGCCTTATTCTGGGCGGTCAGAGCCGACGCCCACACCGGTGCGCCGTACAGCGCCATCGACCGGACCACCCCCGTGAAGAGGCTTCTCGTTGCGACACTGGCTCCACCCAGATTGGGCAAAAGTCGCCCTAGGGCGGAGGCAGTGTCGACCAGCTTGGGAGCAAGCTGTCGGAAGTGCTCGTCGAAGAGCCACCTACCGTCGAGGATCAGGCCCAGATACCTCATCTGGGCCCGAACCGGTACGAGGACGGAGTTGACCACTATGGAGGCGCCGGGGGGCGGCCCGCGACGGGGCCCGTGGAAGAGCAGGGGCTCCGTCTTATCCAGGGCCACCCGCAAGCCCAGGGCCTCGATGCGTCCGACCACCAGAGACACTCCCCTGGTGGCCAGGCACGCCGCCTCCTGAAAGTTCGCCCCCCGGGCTGTGACCAATGTGTCATCGGCGTAACAAATTACGCCCAGCCCGGAGGGGAGACGCTCGCGAAGGACCCAGTCGTACCCCACGTTCCACAGGAGTGGTCCAAGGACAGACCCCTGCGGAACGCCGCACGACATGGGTCGCCGTCTCAAGGCGCCCTCTCGGTCCTCGTACACGACGGTACGAGGACCGAGAGCATACGCTACCATTGCGCCAACAAGGCAAATAAAATATTGATATCAGTTTAAAGAATCTCTACCAAAGACAAAATATTCGTGGACATTGATTTTATAGTAGTGTTAGTTAGTTTAATGTAGTACTCTATTTTATGCTAGCCGATGGTAAGCGATGACTGATATATCGAATCTATCGGGAAGCCAACTGCAACAGTGCTCTCTAGAAGCTTCCGATGAACACCATTTTCAACGGCTTATATCAACGTCTCACACACACGGGATCACCTCTAATACTATGGAACTAGTATCTTTACTTCTCAGTTACTCGATGAATACAATCGAATAAGTTGATACAGTTCATAGAAATCCCCTGCCAAATGGCCACCAAAGTGGTCTTTCATTTACATTTTTATCAGTTAGTCTGTCCATATGTGTCTTTGTATATAAAAACAAGCTGAGTCCCGCAGTGTTAGCCACGGTTATTATTGTACCTTTACAACCACGGTTAACACCGCGGGACACAGCAGTCTAAAAAATGTAGCCTAAGTTACTCCTTATTACATCAGCTATCTGCTAGTGAAAGTCCCGTCAAAATCGGTCTAGCCGTTCCAGAGAATAGGTGCAACAAACAGAGAGACTGACAGACAAAAATTATAAAAAAATATTTTGGTTTATGTACCGTGTATTTATTATTACAAACAGACACTCCTATTTTATTGTTTTGTATGGATAAAAGTCCTTGTTCACTTTTTACTACTAGTCGTAAAGTAGATAGGCGTGAATAGCTTTTGAACCAAACATAATAATTTACTCATTTTCCAAACTTTCTTCATAACCTTCATAATGAGATTGTGATAACGCGTATTTTTTAAAGTTACACTTATACCTACTTTAGTCAATAAGCATTGTACTAGCTTCTACCTGCGGCTCCGCCCGCTTATATGTCGGTTATCGTCGAGAATCAAAGCCAAAATGTATTCGGTGCAACGGACAGAGTTTCTTTCGAATTTATAATATTAGGTATGAATGGTTCTAGGTACATTATCATCACCCTATCGCAGTCCACAGTTGGACATAGACCTCTGCAATTGCATGCTCTTACTCCTGCCAGCCGTCTTGCACAGATCATCACTCCACCTGGCCTGGTACATTACTTAGACTAGGTTAATTCTTTGAAAAGATCTGACCATAGATAAAGTCAATGTTTTTGTACGTATACTTGCACTTTCAAAAATATTACAAAGCACAGTCTCACTTGAACTATAGTTGTATGAATAATTTAAAAATTAACCAATATAATAAATCTTGAAATTGAATGGCCGACATGGCCGTGCCACTATGGTAATAAGTAGCGTGAGAAAATATTTTATACATTAAATATAATGATCCAGTTTCTTATATTTACTGAAATAAAAGAAATTTAAAAAGTCATAATTAACCTTTTTTAAAATAATGAGGCGCCATTGTATTTTAATGACAATAAAGTTATTAAAATATGTTTCTGTCTCCATAAAACTGATTGTTTATTTTATATTATAATATAAATGGTGAAATTTATTTTATTCCAACACATTATTGTCATAAATGTTAAAATAATTAATGCGGCTTTTATTGTTACAGATACCACACACACGGGAATTTGGAAAATGAATAAAAGTATATTTTACATTCACCTGTTTTTTATTTTAATAATTAACTTTACGAATAAGTCATTTTAAATTTTCGATTTTTGCTATAAAAATAAATATAAATCGAGAAATAATAAATAAAAATATCGAGAAGATTTGTAAAGGTATTATTGTTGATTTTTAAAAAACCTGTATGTTGGGAATAAGACTTTGAAAAGATCTGACCCTGACCTGATCCTGACCTGACCTAACCTGTTTAAAAGAATCAGTCCCATGTCAAGTTGACATTCTACCAACATAAACGTAAATGGAAACTACCAAATGTATTTTCATGACGTCACGTTGAGATAAAATATTAGGAAATAATGAAATGGAACGTATGCGTTAAAAAACAGTCATCAGAAACTGCCCACGATAAGGGCGACTGTTCGTAACTGCTGAGGCTTCGTTACTGCCGATGACGCAGACTGCTCGCCGCTGCCAGAGCGTCAAACATATACCTACTGCGCGGATCGGATGAAATAAGAAGAATACTCCACGCACAAGAAACCCTGGGTATAGAAAATAAAAGGGGCTAGAAATTTTAAACTTAATTCTTTAGATCCTTCTATAAACAGACTCAAGCATTTAAACAAACAAACTTTATTATATTACTATGACAGTAATGGTCTGATGTCTAATTTTATTACCGTTTTAATTGTGTGTACTAAACAGCATTGTTTAAAATTTAATGTACCAACGACAATTCAAAAGTCATTCGTAGCTTGTTATTTGAATATAGAGTATAATTAGTAAGTATGTTAATAGCCATTAAATAGCTCGATTTCTATGCTTCGTGTGTAAATTTGAATTTAGTTTTTTTAACATGAACAGTTACATTAACATCCTTTTTATAAATGCAAGTCAAAGTATGACTGTTATAACGGTAATTATTTTTGTAAAATTTAATATATGTATATATATATATATTGGCCGTATAAATACATATATAATGCAGAAGCATTTGAATATGCCAGCATAGTGTTTGTGGATCACCTCGCTGCATGTTGCATTGTTCGCTTTCACAGTGCGTATGGTAATCACTACTCTTAGATTTTTTTTATGGAATCGCGAGCATATGTGCAGACGTAACGCCTGATGGTAAGCGATTATCTGCAACACCAGAGACGTCACAAATGCGTTGCCGGCCTTTGAAGGATGGGGAGGAGGATGGGGATAGGGGAAAGGGCTGGCTTTGGGCCTCCGGTATCCTCACTCACTCGGTGAAACACAGCGCATGCGCTGTTTCACACTGGTTTTATGTGAGGCCGTGGTATCACTCCGGTCGAACCGGCCCATTCATGACGAAACGTGGCTCTCCCACAACCCACATCCACTCATACTTTCCTTCAAACAGAGTAGAGTCACTTGGGCAGTCAATCAATCAATCAATCAACAACCCATAATGTCCCACTGCTGGGCTCGGGTCTCCTCTCAGGAGAGGGTTAAGGCCATACGTCCCCACGCTGGCCAAGTGCGGGTTGGGGACTGGCAAGACAACGTTGTGGCTACGTAATCTTACCGTTGGATGTTTTTAAGCCGCCTGAAGGCCTCCAACTAAGCTTCACGACTGTTATCGTATGATAACAACCGGGACCGACTGCTTAACGTGACCTCCGAATTACGGAGACGCTCATGGTAACATGCCACCAGCGGTCACCCATCCAGGTACTGACCGCGCCGTCGTTGCTTGCCCTCGCTGATTTACACAGCTGATATTATTACATATATACACATTTTTTTTAAATACATTCATATTATACATAGAAAACACCCAAACTCCGATACGAATATCTGCAGATCATACAAAAATTTATTCCGACCCCGGATTCGAACCCGAGACTTCATGGACAGCAGTCGCGTACGCTGCCACTGCGCCACCGAGGCATTCAAGGTCACTTACAAGACTTACGAGATCACTTACGAGACTTTTGACGTAGTTAAATATTTATTCTTCTTCTTTTGATGATATGGCAACCAGCCGGATCAGATATTTCTGCCATTGTCAAGTATTTAATGTCTTCAATTCTAAGTCTTCCGAGTCTTCAAGTATTCGTCGTGATGGAATTAATGATAAAAAATATAAAAATGTGGATGACATGAAATGGGGACCGACTTCCGCAAAAACAAAAAACGATCATCTAAATATTTATGTTGGCAACCACTTTCTCAGAATATCCTGTAAGTTCAAAAGCATAAGTTTTTGGTATTAAAAAAATGTATTATAACAAATCCCAAGTACTGACGATCGAGAATATAAAGAATAAAAGCTAAAGAATGAAAAATAATAGTAACCAAACAATTTACAATTTTTCATGTACTTATTGTATTGTTAAAAATTAAGTAGAAAATCCTAATTGCGTAAGATTATTTTTTGTTAAACAACATGCGAAATATTCGTTAACCGCTAAAAGTGTCCACAGATCATAAATCTGAAAACGAAAAAGTCAAGTGGTTTTGTTGCAGACCGCTTTACTGGCACAAGTTGTATTTAACTGTAGCAACGAGAAGCGGCGTGTGTGGTCCACCACTTCTGATCTTTTTAATTTACTACTGCTTTTTGTTCATTCTTTTGCGCACACTTCAAATTTTCTTTAAAAAACTACAAGTTCTATATTCATCCATGAAGAAAATTTGGAGAGCCTAAGCCGCTGGCCACAAACTACAAAGATTTTTTTCATGTATTCAGGCAAATGAGCAGACATATCGCCTGATGGTAAGCGATTGCCGCCCATGTAGGCCCGCAATACCAGAAGCGTTACAGGCGCGTTGCCGGCATTGGGGGTTATATACTCATATAATCATAAACACAGCGCAGGCTCTGTTTCACACCGATTTTCTATCACTCCGGTCAAGTCAGCCCATGCATGCCGAAGTTTGGAAATTTCAGTCTTAAAAAGGTAAAATAAGTGATGTTGTATGGAAATTAGAAACACAAACTAAGAAAGAAATTCATAATAAAGTAGCACAAAACATTATTACTATTAAATATTATTGATAAAGAAATAGGAAATTCTGAAGCTTCCTTCATGAAGCAAAAGGTTGTTGATAATAAAAGTGAAAAAGCTGAAGATGATGTTAGCTGTAGGTTACTTTATATTGACACTTCACGAACGAAGTAAATAATTCGCTTCATAAAGGTTTAGCGTAACTTGCATAGTTACGCTAAACCTTTATGTAGTGTGTTTCACCGAGTGAGTGAGGATACCGGAGGCCCAAAGCCAGCCCCTTCCCCTATCCGCATCCTTCAAAAGTCGGCAACGCATTTGTGACGTCTCTGGTGTTGCAGATGATCGCTTACCATCAGGCGTTACGTCTGCACATTTGCCCGCGATTCCATAAAAAAAAGATCGAAGAGTAGTGATTGCCATACGCAGAAGTAACTATGCAAGAAAGTCCAGTGAGTTAGTCTTTAGTATTCTAGCTCCACGTAGTAGGTACCTTAAAAGAATGTCATTAAACATGAGCACTTAATAACATCACACGCTGTCATTGCGAGTGTTTAGCAGCGGTATTAGTAAGGTCGAGGCCGAGTTGGAACGTTTGACAAGGGGCGACAGTTTGACTAATGGTGTTCCACGTTACTCTATACTTTCGCCGAGACGGTGAGCGCGATGTGTCTGAACCTCGCCAATTATTGTTCCAGACCGCCTGTGAGACACTATGGACAGGACCTAATTGGCTCAGTTGTTATGTGTTGCTAAGTTTTACTTTATTTATTGGAGATGAACTGGGCCCAGGTGTATCGAAAATAGTTTTAAAAATTACAACGCATATAATAATATAATAAATGTTTCAGACATCTAACACACAACGCCATCTAGTCCCAAGCTAAGCTGACTTTTTGCTACGGGTACTAGACAACTATATAAATACATATATACTTTGTTTGTATATGTATATATTTACAAATATATAGAAAACATCCAAAATCTGAAACAAATATATGCAGTTCATACAAATATTTGGTCCAACCTGGAATTTGAACCCGAGACCTCAGGCACAGTAGTCACATACGCTACCATTACACCGAGGCAGTAGAATATACCTATAGAGAAACAGAGCTTTGTATTTATTTATTTATTTATATATCTTTATTGTACACATGCAAAATTACAAAGTAAAAACAGAGGATGAGTCACAAATATGCAAATGATACAAAAGGCGGTCTTATCGCTCACGGCGATCTCTTCCAGACAACCACAACACGGATTTTCGGATACAGATTTATACATTTTAAACAAGAAAAAATGCCAAAAACTAATGATTGCGAGACAATAATTAAAAAATAATACTTAAATTAATTACATTGATATTAGAATTTATTTTTATGAATTGTTACTTATTTTTAATCATCATCGTATTAATCATAGAGCACAGCTTGGAAAAAGAACCTTATGTTTTTTTGCTAAGGTAAGTTACAATTTTATGTCCGTATTTAGCTTGCTTGTACCTACCTTTTTAAAGTAAACAATAAATAGGCTTATTTGTCACTTACTACTCGTGCGCGATAACTTGAGACCCGCGTGGAATTCGTCACCCCTCCCCTCATACCCGCGCACCTACCCTATGACGCCCGCAGTGTTCACACTGCGGGCGTCATAGGGTAGGTGCGCGGATAGTTTTAAAAATTACAACGCATATAATAATATAATAAATGTTTCAGACATCTAACACACAACGCCATCTAGTCCCAAGCTAAGCTGACTTTTTGCTACGGGTACTAGACAACTATATAAATACATATATACTTTGTTTGTATATGTATATATTTACAAATATATAGAAAACATCCAAAATCTGAAACAAATATATGCAGTTCATACAAATATTTGGTCCAACCTGGAATTTGAACCCGAGACCTCAGGCACAGTAGTCACATACGCTACCATTACACCGAGGCAGTAGAATATACCTATAGAGAAACAGAGCTTTGTATTTATTTATTTATTTATATATCTTTATTGTACACATGCAAAATTACAAAGTAAAAACAGAGGATGAGTCACAAATATGCAAATGATACAAAAGGCGGTCTTATCGCTCACGGCGATCTCTTCCAGACAACCACAACACGGATTTTCGGATACAGATTTATACATTTTAAACAAGAAAAAATGCCAAAAACTAATGATTGCGAGACAATAATTAAAAAATAATACTTAAATTAATTACATTGATATTAGAATTTATTTTTATGAATTGTTACTTATTTTTAATCATCATCGTATTAATCATAGAGCACAGCTTGGAAAAAGAACCTTATGTTTTTTTGCTAAGGTAAGTTACAATTTTATGTCCGTATTTAGCTTGCTTGTACCTACCTTTTTAAAGTAAACAATAAATAGGCTTATTTGTCACTTACTACTCGTGCGCGATAACTTGAGACCCGCGTGGAATTCGTCACCCCTCCCCTCATACCCGCGCACCTACCCTATGACGCCCGCAGTGTTCACACTGCGGGCGTCATAGGGTAGGTGCGCGGGTATGAGGGGAGGGGTGACGAATTCCATGCGGGTCTCAAGTTATCGCGCACGAGTAGTAGAAATCTTTGTAGGTATTCTACCTAATTGAAACGATATTGTATTTACAAATAAAATAGTCTCACGTGTATCTAATGCTTGAATTTATTCATGCCTTAATGATTGCTACTTACACAATATTACAGGCTGCTACTGTAAATTCATTTCAACTTACTAAATTTATCTAAATTAATACTGTGTTACAAAATTATGCAAAATGGGCTTAAGTTGTAAGTTTCTGAAGTCGCACGGTACCGTCGACTTCTTTTCGCGGCAGCAGTCGGGTAGCAGTTACACATTTATTGGACGGTGCCAAACGTGAGTGAACGCTATTGTTTTGAGTTCCCTAGCTTTGCATATTATTTATATTGAACGCTAAACATATATAATTACTATCAACTTACAAACAAATAGCAATAAAGGAGGTTTTTGTCGTTTTTTTCAAATGCTGTTGAATGTATTATAGTGACTGTGGTTTTGCTTTTAAGATTGATTTCTATGTATATTATTGCCTTTGTAATAGAGTGCTATAAGGTGTCTAGGTAGCTAGTGACCTTGGTATATTAGACAAGCTTATTTAAAAAATACATTAAAAATAACTGTATTGTTTATTGCTAACCAAGCTCATAACGATATAAGGTTATTAGTGAAGACTAAGGTTTAGAAGTATCAAGCTGTTCGTCAGGGTCTTGGTTAACGATATCATATGTATATTTGTGTGATATATTATGTGAACTACTTTTCTAGTGATGGGAGTGGGTACGCATAAGTTTCTTTTTGTATTCCATCAATAACTACCGGCTTAGTTCAAGACTCTTATCTACACAAAAAATGCTTTATTCCAGCAAAGTAGCGAACAAGCAATGTACTTGCCTAATGAAGAATAGACACTAAGGACTATGAATATTTATCAGCCGATTAGTAAGTGGAGTGATGAATGCATGCAGCCTACAGTTTTCGAAATCTTTTCCTGATTTTTACCTCCAGCGACAGGTTTGCATGAACAAGAATGCCAAGATAATTCGCTAAAAACAAGATTAGAATATAGAACCTAACAATTAGGTAATAGTAGGCTTTAGGGACAAAAAAAAAGACTAAAGGCATTATAGTCTACCAAGAAAATAAATCTGTCGTAAGGACAGTAGCGATTCACTTGCCCCTTTTTATAACCTTTTGTATTCTTCCAGTAAGTATACTATCTCCTAATATTATTATTATTAAAGTGCAGTGCACATCATATTATTCATGAAGGATATGTAGCGTAAAGCTGAGAAATCACCCTTCCGAATCAATTAGTTGCGGGATTGCTGTTTTTTCAATGTACCTGCTACCGGCGGCTAACAAAATCGTGTTAATTTACCTTCAAATATTAATAAGAAATCTCAAAGTATTATGTGCCTTAAGTTAGCCATTTAAAATAAATAAAAACACACGAAGTAGTATATTTCCTGCCCCAAACGGTACAATAATAACAGTTAAATAAATATAAATCCCACACAATCTTAAATTAAATATTCAATAAAAAACAAGACAATGAATAAAAAGATAAAATTTTAAATTATTGCAAAACACCACGTGAACCTAACGAAAATAGAATATTTAAAATTGTTAATAGTATAACTCAAATATGTATATAACTAATTACGTCGTTTTGCATAATTAAATTGTTAGTATTTACATAATTAAGATGTATGTTGTATTAAACTCCAGTAGTACAAAAACTTAATTATGAATAATCACATCAAATTTACGGGGGCATTGACCTCACAGATGATATGCAGACTATGTAGTGATTAGTAAGAGTCATTTATTGTCTCAACGGTCTTAACCAAGAAATAATATAATAAGGCTGTAGTGTTTAAAGGTACTTACTATCTTTTAAAGTTTTGTGTCGTGATAAAATTCATTGTCTATCTGTCTCTGTCTGTCAGGCTAAACTTCTACACTAATTTCAATTAAATTTGTCATAGAGATACTTTGATTCCTGAGGAATAATGTAGGCTATTTTTAAACGCGATTAACAACATACACGAACATTTATTAGAACTAGTTGGTGTTACAACATGACATAGTAGGCCAAACATTCTTTCTAAGGTGAAGTCTATGTTCAGCTGTACTATTTAAGAATGTTCTTGTGTGAACAGACACAAGGCTAACGTCCTTTGACCTCAGTCTGTGCAACCTGTATTTAATCTGTTTGATTTATTTTTAAATCTATATCTATTATACCTATGTAGGTACGTACTTACTTTAACATACTAATGCAATGACGGTTCAGCAGTTACCCTTCCGTTTTATTCATTAGGTATATCGTATATCGTTACTCATTAACTGTAGAAAAAACGTTGAGCTAAATAGTTTTCCGGATTTTAATGAAGTACTATAATAATTTCCGATTCGGGAATAAGGGTCAACGCCATTTTTTATAAGTATCTCCCTTAATAACGTACATTATTATTTAATACTAGTTTTACTGTACTAAGTTTCACTGCGATACAATTCAGTTCATAAAAATGAATAAAAACTAATTACCGAAATTTGAACTCAGTCGGTAAAATTCTTTAGTTTTTGAAACGAATACCAACTAAATAACGTTTATTTATATGCAGATTTAGGAGCATTTGTGAATAAATTATTGAGTAATTATAAAAGGTACCGACAATATTGTTTAAGCATCACGAAAATAACATTTTCATGTTTAATCAAAAAGTTTAAATGTTAATTAATCGTACAAGATCCGTAAGATTAAAAATATGTATTACAATTAATGCAAATATAAACTAAAGAACAGTAAGGCGGCAGTGTTTGAACTTATTTCCCATTAGCATTTTAAGTTAAATATAGTTTTTTTGTAAGTAAATAAGATCCTAAAAACTCTTTAACACAAGTGCAACAATAAGGAAAATGATAGTAATTTGCATTCTAAGTACTAATTTTACTTTTTTCAAGTAACATTTAAAAAAAAGGTTTTGTCCATAAACAAATTTTCATACTATAAAACACATATCATTAAGTACTGGTTATATTAATAAGCAGCTGGCAAATTTCTTTTTAAACACTAGCATGTATATCTAGTATGTCATTCATTTATTGCAATTTTTTTACCTCATTGGTCTAGCGGTTAACATGTGCGGCTGCCAATCAAGAGGTGTCGGGTTTGAGTGTCGGTTCGGGCCAAAATTGTTATTGTTCTGATTATAGAAATACTTAATAACAGCTCGGAGTTTGGAAGTTGGGGTCTGGACCCCCGTGCCTCGGAGAGCACGTTAAGCTGTCGATCCTGCGCCTGATCCTCCTGGTAGCGTCGGTTAACCGTCCCATCGGATAATGAGAGAGAGGGAACAGAGAGTACACCTGTGTTTGCGCACAAATTAGTGCACTATAATATCTCCTGCGTAGTTGGCTGGTCCCCGTAGAGACTGGCAGCCGTGGCCGAAATCGGCTAGGAGAATATCATTGCGTTTACACTTACGTGTATATTAAATATAATTTTGACTAGCTTTATATACTCTTACTAGGTTTTATTAGTAGTTTAGTATGTCGGTTATCGGACTAAAGAGTAGTGTAAGTCCTTCGTTAAAAATCAAAGTATTTCCATGCCAAATTTGATTGAATAAGTGCAGTAGTTTAGTTTTGTTTTGCTGGGTTATTTTCGCACTTAGCCTTTTGGTTGGGCCGTTGTTCGTGGGTCAGTTAAGCTTTGAAAGAGTAGCATCGATTACACTCACTCACAAATATATATATTTAGCTTTTAATTACCCGTGACTAATGAGTAAAATGTTGTTAAATTATCGTATTATATTCAAGTTCTACAAAGAGTAAAAAATATATTTTCAGTCTAGGATAGCGATACTGTCTTTTGAAACTTATTTCTTTTATCATTAGCCTAGTGGGGACTGTGTTTGGGCTAACATAATGCAGGGCACCCTGCCTTGCAAATTTTTACATAAATAAATAAGGTATCAGGATTATTTAGAAGAACGCAGTCAACATACCTACCAAAGTGATTTTTAACAATTTTTCTTTATTTTTTAAGTTAACCAATATAGTTTTATTAAATAAAATTAAAACGTTTATAGAATGATTTCTTAGCGGTGGTAAATTTAAAAAGCGAGGACTGGCTACTGGCTTGCATTTTAAAACAGAAGATTATCGTGAATCAAGTCTTTGCTTTTAAAAATATAAGATACAGGCTGTAGATATACTATTAAATATACATTAATCTGACAGACATCTGCTAATAGTTATGATGATAAGTAAAAGTACCTGTTTTAATGTCCGAGGATGCTTAAGTAAAACATACTTCGTATGTGCCATTTTATTTATATTGCATGCAATTTATTGGCAATAAATTTAATTAACAAATTATTTTGTAAACGCTACCAACGTAATAGCCATTAATAAAAGCTCTATATTTTTCGTAATGTTAACATTATGGTAACGTATAACGCGGATTTTAGTTTACCTACCAAGTCTGCAGTAGCGGTTTTTGTTTAGAAAGTATCTGCGCAAACGCACGGAACTGAGCACAAAGATAAAGGTTCAAAAATAAAGTTTCATTATTACTTTATTGACGTAGCTTTCAAAAAAAAAAATTTACGATGGAGTAGGAAAGACGAAAATATGTCCTACCCCATGTGAGTTTGAAATCACGTTGTTTTAAAAAGACTCATATTGTTAAAATTTTAAAAATGTGGAGATGATTAATAATTATTCGGAAACCTTAAATTATCATGTTGAATACTTTTTTATAAGTAGGCAATATATTGGCTGGAAAGGATGAGATGTAGTTGCTTATAACCATAATTAACTAACAAAACGTTACACTTACCAAAGATTTAATATGTAAATACTAATCTCATGATACGATGCTATGAAACGTTTACGGAACTTCTTATTAAAATCTGTAGATAAGTAAACAATTATGAATATTATTAGTAAAGCTATATTAACCAGTGTATCTTTTTACTTTAAATAGTATATTAATGAACATTTAGCGTGTTCATTGTTTAACAAAAGAACTCATGTTTGTAGAAATATGTACTTTTTGTAACCATATGGGCCGACAACTTAATAATAATAATTACTTTATTTTCAAAAAGTAGATACAAGAGGTTATAAATGAAAACGCTGTACCTAGCATTCAGCGATACATAGGCATTCAGTAAAGTGTCATGCCGACCCCAAACTGAGAAAACTCGTATCTTGGGAATCGGTAGCTCACCGCTTTCAATGTCTTACAACATATTAGTCTTACAATGGCAGATATAAATACATTTGCATGAAGAAAATAGGACGAACCTTGAACGGGTAGATACGGACCGTCCAAGATTACGACTCTTTGAGATAGGCCTTCGTTCAGCAGTAGACTGATGAAGAACCTATTTAATCTTAATACCTAAGTATACTTATTCGATAGATATATGTTATGAAAGGTAGCTGAAAAACATCGATTGGTTTTTAGGTATTTAGCTTCCTGATTATTCAGAACTTAATATCAAACTACAAGAGCACAAAATCTTATCTAGCTACAACCATAATTGCACTCAAGTTTCCATGTGTTTCGGGAGCATTAAGTGATATTCCTCCTTTATCAGAGCTAAAAACAAACTTAAATTGTGTATAAATATGGTAGGTAACCGAACGTTCATTTTTAAGGATTCATTTAACATTTAATCGTTAGACTCAGTTGTTCGTGTCTTTAACGTATGGGTGTTGTTGTAAATTGTTTTTACACAAAGCCTACTGTGGTGTAACAATTCCTCTTCAGAAATTATAAAACCGCAGATAAATAATGTTTCCGCGTGATAGTTTAATTTAAAAAAAAATTAGAACACTGTTAGGCATTTTTATTAGACTTTTAAATAAAACAGTAAGGGCCAGTTTGACCACCTGTTGATTATGTCTCTGATAGTATATTTCGTACTTTTCAGTCAAATAACTACAGGTTTCCGTTTCAAAAGTATTAGATAGGTAACTTACCATCAAGTTCCATCAGTTTCACCAGTTGCTGATGCCTATGATGGCAAATAGTGACGCCTCCGCTCTCTTTTTTTTTAATAGGGAGCAAACGAGCAGGCTTATGGCCTGATGTTAAGCGATTACCGCCGTCCATGGACACCCGCAACACCAGAGGCATCACTATTTGACATTATGTGATATCTGTAACTGGTGAAACTGGACATGGTGATCTCTTCGGAGAAACCGAAGGTTTTGTTTGTGCGATTATGGACGAAGTTATCATGACGAATAACTATCGGAAGTATATCCTAAAGGATGGTACGGTTGATATATGTCGGGCATGTCACCGTCCCGGAGAATCTATTAGGCATATTATTTCTGGTTGTTCTCGTCTTGCTAACGGCGAATATTTGCACAGACACAACCAAGTAGCCAGGATAGTACATCAACAGCTTGCCCTCAAATACAAACTTGTGAATTCAGAGGTGCCATACTACAGGTATGTGCCCGACCCAGTTCTCGAAAATGGTCGTGCTACGTTGTATTGGGATCGATCTATTATCACGGACAGGACTATTGTTGCCAATAAGCCTGATATTGTGGTAATAGATCGATTAGAGCGCCGCGC
>PKRV01000594.1:1327796-1434410 GCA_003709505.1 Hyphantria cunea
CTCTTTGAGCTACCTCCAGTGGTTTTAAAAGCGTTTTAGCGGCACCACCCCAGGCTGTGATACAGTAACAAATTATTGATTGACACATAGTATAATACACGATACGAATGATGTGAGCATTGGCAATGTGTCGAAGTGTTTTAAAAATGTAGATAAGTTTTCGTACTCGATTTGCTAGGTTTGTAATGTGTGTTTTAAAATTGAGATGTTTATCAAGTATGACACCAAGGTATCTGATGGTATCGGTAGAAGTTATGGATGGACAGCAACAATTAGGTGTGCCGCTGTAACAGGTGTGTGCTTGAAGAATAATTGGTGTCTTCGGTTGTGATGTGGAGTTTAGTGAGAATGTGATGAGTTTTGTTTTGGCGGTGTTAAGTGTCAGTGAGTGAGAGATGAGCCATTTATAGATGGTGTTAAATCCATTTAGAGCTGCAGTTTGTGTTTGTGACCATGAGTCGCCGTGGAAGGTAATGGCAGTGTCGTCAGCAAAGGAGATGATTTTTCCTGACAGTATGGTTGTTTGGCAAAGATCATAGGATTGTAACCTAATAAAAAAAAATAACAAAAAAAAAACAACTTCAAGAACTGGACCAAAATGAAATGGGACCACACAGGAAGCATCAGCTTTCAAATAAAAAATCATCCAAATCGGTTCACCCTCTCCAAAGTTCTGAATTAACAAACATGAAAAAAATACAATCGAATACCTATACCTCCGGGTTCGAAGTCGGTTAAAAATATTAACTATTTTAAAATGAAGTTAGGAAAACCTTTTGTTTTTGATTTGTTTATCGTAAAAGGACGTCGTTGCTGTTGAAAGAATATTCTGTGTCGCGTGGGTCTTTACAAACATACAACAAACGGTCACAATGATCAAAACAACAATGCGTTTATTACACAAAGTATTGTTCCACATGGGCTTTGAACCCATAACACAGCACAGTCGTGCAATTGCTTAAATCACTACGCCATACACAGTCCTGGTATATTGTGCTATTTATATTATTCCAATAAAGATATTTTTCACGGAGTTATTTTTATTGAGAATGCCGGGAATGTCATTTGGAAAAAAAATATTTGACAATTTTCTAAATATAACTAGCTGTTAAGACCTTTAATTTAGACCAGTTCCAATAAAAAGTCCCTGCTTTCGTATATTTTTTTTTTTCTTGTGAACGTTTTTGTAGTAAATACCTTGGTGAATAGTTTCACAAAATTACACCCAAAGACTAAATAGCCATCGAAATCTTCATCCAACGTTCGTGCTAACTTTGTTGTTGAAACTTCATTACAGTTTTTCTCTAAAATTCTCGCACAGAAGATCAACGTAAAATGACAACAACAGTGCTGTCGTGTTTTGTTGGTTAGTGTAATACCGGAGGTCCAATGATACAGAAGCATTACTAGGCTACCATGGTATCATGTTGCATTGTTACATTGTCTGCATTCACAATGAGTTTGGTGACCACCACTCTTGGATTCTGCACTGATATGGCAGGGCCATACAAAAAAATTAAGAAGCCATCTTATTTTGTATTTATTTAGTATTCGTTTATTTATAGTATGATATTTCTAATTTTAATCCTTAACGTTAAAAACATCGCTTGACTTAAAATCTATTTTTAATAAGGTTTAGTTTAGAGTGTTCGAACAACAGAGTAAGCAGTATTGCTTACACAAATTAAAGTTAAATGAGCCTTCTGTATAATAAGTGGATGGGTATATAATTGTACTTCCCTAATTTAATTTTTTTTTTACATTTGGAAACCCCCTCGGGCCTTTACCCCACCAGGGTTTGCGGCGGGGCGGTGTGTCGGAATCGAACTGACTAAAACCACACGGTGTGCCACTCTGCGCTTGAGACGGGAGAGATCCGGGAACCGCTTTTTCACGCCATCCGGAAGTTTTTTCTACCTAAGTTAACCTTGTTACTAATCTGGTACAATATAGAGACTTATTATTATTATATCGTATAATATAATACAAAATAGATTACACTTTCATTTAGGGTGTCCACTTGTAAATAGATTTTGTACCTAATTTACGACTATTGGTGCTATTTATTTTTTCTTACTAACCTGTCATTTAAACAATCTCCTATTTAAAAGTATTTTAATTATTCTGTTAATTCAATATTTTTATTATTACTGGTTGATTTTATAAATCTTTTAATTAATACTTTGATGTAAGAATATTATACGAAAATAAAATACTAATATTTTAGACCACTGTCTTACAGTCAAGGGTCAAACGTTTAAGGTAAGGTATTTTGCAATAAGGCATCCTTTATAAACGATGATTATTTTATTTCATCTAAATAACTAAATATAGACGTTAACAAGACGTACGGCCTTAACCCTCTCCTGAGAGGAAGTCCAAGCCCACCAGTGGGACATTATGGGTTAATAAAAAAACATGTTTACCTTACTGGATATTGCCTGACAAATTACCTTAATTTCAAAACTGTGGAATGAACTGTCGCTTGCGGTATTACCGGACCAATACGTCCTTCAAACCTTCAAGAATAGAGAGTACTTCTTCTCAAAAGGCAGGCAACGCACTTGCGACACCTTTGATGTTGCGAGTATCCATGGGAATAGAGATAGAGATAATTAAATAAATAAATATTTTCGGACATTTTAACACAAAACGCCATTTAGTCTCAAACTAAGCAGAGCTTGTACTATGGGTACTAGACAACTGATATTAATTCATATATACTTTTTTTGTAAATACATACATGCTATACATAGAAAATACCCAAACTCCGAAACAAATATTTGCAGATCATACAAACATTTGCTCCGACTCAGGAATTGAACCCGAGACCTCTTGCACAGCAGTCGCATTCGCTACCACAGCGCCACCGAGGCAGTGAACCATCAGGCGATACGTATGCTAGTTTGCCCCCTATTTCACAAAAAAAAAGCATTTGTTTATAAATCATAGAAAATAGTTGCATTCTAGTACCTACAATCTAACTTACTAAGGTACTATTAATAAATAATAATAATAAATAAATATTTTCAGACATCTAACACACAACGCCATCTAGTCTCAAACTAAGCAGAGCTTGTATTATGGGTACTAAACAACTGATATAAATACATATATACTTTTTTTTTGTAAATACATACATATCATACATATTGTCTTATAAGTGTATAATATTCTTATAAGATACGAAGAATTCCTATTTAAAACTAGCTGAGCTCGCGGTAATTCCCTTGGTACAACAACTGCGGGTAACGCCGCAGGGCAAAGCTAGACTAAAAAAGGAGCCTAAGTTACACCTTATAGGTATCATCGGTTATCTGCCAGTGATAGTCCCGTGAAAATCGGTCCAGCAGCTTTAGATATGAGCCAGACAAAAATTGAAAAAATGGTGTTTTATATATGTAATTCGTATACATACATATGCCTTTAGTAAAAATCGGTTATTTAAATGTTACAAACAAACGTTTCAAATTTGTTTATTTGTATAGATGTAGGTTATTGGTTAGAGGTGGTGCTGTACTGCACTTGCAATGTGTATGGTGATGAACACTCTTAGATTCAACTCGTGTTTTCCTTCAGACAGAGAAGAGTAACTTAAGCAGGGTCATTTAAAAAAAGAATATGTTGATACACTAAGTACCTACCTATATTCAAATTAAGAATTTACTGAAAACCGTTGACATATATAACTTATTTAAAGACCTTTATGTTGATAAGTACTTTTCATGTACCTACGTAGGTAGGTATGCCTTTGTAGTGAGTTTATTTTAATAAAGAAAATCAATGCAAAGGCATATCCACCTACATAGGTACGTAGTAAATAGTATGCTAATAAAATGTAGAAAAAAATATACAAAAGTAACTGTTACTTCAATATATAAGTAAAATAACTTCTTATATCCTTCTTAGTATTTATCTATCATCTCCAATTTTTTTAATGATACACATTTTTTTTAAATAAGTTACTTAATTTAATTAACAGAGAACAGTTTTGTTGGATCAATCCATGAAGCCCATTATAATAACAAAAAATGACAACGTAATTTTAGAACTAAATAACATTTAAAAAAAAATTTAATAATTAGTGACGTTCTAAGTACTTAATTTCTCGTTAAATTTATACCGAGTAAGAACATTAACCACGTTTAAAAAATAATTCTGTCTTGGCACTTCTATTAAAAGTATTACGAACTAGCCACAACTTTCCCTATGTTAATAAAACCACACTTACCGCACACTGGAAAAGGCAAATAACCATTCCACGACAACTTAATTCCAATCACGTTCCCAAAAAACCGATAGAAAGCAGTTTTTTTTGTATAATTTCATAAAGTTTTCAACTATAAAACTGTTTGAAGTTTGTTCACTGACACCCCACTTCAGCAGTCGACCGGACCAATCGTGAGGCGTGAAGGCACGCAGCAAGCCGCGCCCACGACCACTGCAATACGCATGCTTCCAAAACCGGGGAGCGTTCACTGAACCTTCGTCTCCCTCCCTCTCAGCTACAAGAAACAAGCGCGACTGAAACGGAAACATTTGCCATTATCGTTACATGCAAATTTTTTATTCATTTGCAAATTAAGTGTTGCATTAAGTAATTATGTGTTATTATGTGAGCATCACGGTTTGCGATTGATTTTTATTGAAAGAAATGCGTGACGAACTGGTTTTACTCAATAGTGGTGTAATTAATGCAATTACATCTACAATTATCTGTAGACAACAGACTTCGAAGAGTATTAATATGTATTTATTCTCGTTTTTACTAAGCTTGTAAAAACTAAACGGCCAAAAAACTTAATATTTTTTTGAAACAATCAGTTTTATCTGCTAGTTTATATCTATTAGACATGCCAAAATATAAGTATGTAAAAAAAATGCGTTTCCTATTTAATCACTTAAATATTGTACATCTACTTACTTACCCACTGATTTTTTTGTTTGATCAAACTTGATTAAGGACAAGGTTGCATAAGTAAAAAAAAATTTAAAAAAATCAAAACAATACGTAAACAAAAGGAATCTAATCAGACGTTCATATTAAATGGAATTCTCTATCGATAAGAAATCGAGTAAGACATACAACCCTGTCAGATTTATAATCTGATGCATCTTTACTAAAATTCCCTAAATTCCTTTAGTTACCTTACAATAAACTGATCAAAAACCAGACCTCAGTAAATACCAATAAGTAAACGACTTTTTAACAAATATACAAGTCTTTGTCTTTTTATTAGTAAATGATAAAGACAGGTAGAGTCACCCCCAAGTCATAAATTATGTTGAGGTGGTTGTGGCAACGTGTTTGTTGTCGCGTGACTAGCCGTTTATTAAGTTGTAATAAATTTCATGGCCCTAGGGACTAGGGTAGGTACCTATTGGGACATCCAACCAAATTTGTAATTTTTAGAGGGTTAGTCGAATAAATTGGTAGAAATTAGCTACCTAATATATTTTAAAAAACGTAAATTCTGATTTGGACTTATAGTTAAGCTTAGATTATTGGTAGGTACATAGGTATTGTAAAACATCAATAAATCTTGGCTATATTGGTAGTGTAACCTTTTTGGAGGTTCCAAGGACCCCTCAATTTGTATTTTCAGGTGCAATACCTAGTTGCTTGGCCTCTAGTATGGTCAAAACAATTGTAATACAGTGATAACAAAATAAGATAAGATTAGAAAAGAATAGGATGATTTAGAATACTAATACAGCTCTTGAATACTATAAGTATGGGATGTATTAACTGCCTCTGTGGCGTAGTGGTAGCGAATGCGACTGCTGTGCAAGAGGTCTCGGGTCTTCGGGCCTTTGAAGACAACGCAACAATGCAGCATGGTGATTCGCACGATGGCGGTCTGTTCCTATTCTAACAAAATGTAACAAACACTCTAAAAACAGCGTTATACTTAAGGTAAACTGTACATTTTACAATCAGAGTGAAAGTTTATTTTATACTGTTCTGTTGTTTTGGCCTTAGTGGGTATAATAAAAACCATTGAAACACAGCTATAATCATCCTTCCATAACAGGTACAACATTATCCGATACAATACTTTTGTGTACAATAAGTTGTAACTTTAGCGTTCGTTCCACGAAACATTTACAGGTGTCAATGAATGCCAATGATTTGAATGCCTCTGTGGCGCAGTGTTTGCGTATACGACTGCTGTGCTAGAGGTCTCGGGTTCGATCCCTGAGTCGGACCAAATGTTTGTATGATCTGCAAATATTTGTTTCGGAGTTTGGGTGTTTTCTATGTATAATATGTATGTATTTACAAAAAAATATATATAGTATTAATATCAGTTGTCTAGTACCCATAGTACAAGCTCTGCTTAGTTTGGGACTAGATAGCGTTGTGTGGTAAAATGTCTGAACATATTTATTTATTTATTTTGTAACTAGATATGTATCGAGTTAGAAACGAATAGGATAGTTTAGAATATATACGTATATTTCTTAAAAATTTATATTATCTTGGATTTTGTTTACAAGTAAGTATTTGTTTAGTTTATTTTCTCAATATTGATGGATATGAGAAGTAGGTAAATAGGCAGGCTAGGAAAGGTGATAGGCGACTTTAACTTTTAGACCTAATTTTCTTAACACTGTCTATCAAGGTACTTACTATATTATAAACACTGTAAGAGCATGGAACATTGTTAATTGTTTTTTTTTCTCTTTAAAAAGACAACTTCCGAATTAGGAATATACATTCCTGTGTCGCGGGGATCTTTACAAACATACATGAAATGGACACAAAGTACACCCAGACTTAGAACAACAATTTATGGATCACACAAAGTGTTGTCCCATGTAGGATTTGAACCCACAACACTTGGCGCAGTAGGAAGTGGCGTGGCGACCACTGAAATCACTAGGCCAACCGTGTAGTAGTGTAGTAATTGTGCATATATTTTTATGTAGGTAAATATAGGTACCTAAACCAATGATACCTAGGAGATACGGATATCAGCCTCAACAAAGGAGGTACAGAAGAAAAGTGTAAAAGTTTTAATGTTCAATAATCTTTGTGGAAGAGAAATAAACGTTTATATTATTAGTTTAAAATAGTAGTAATAAAAAGTAAATTTCCCTTTAGCTGAGAAAGAAGAAAGAAAGAAATATATATTTTTTAGAATATAGTACAAAAGATGTGATCGCATTATAATACGTTCCTTATACCATTTCTGGTGTATCTTAGGTCTAGACAATAAAATAGAAAAATCGTTTGTATTCCTTCTCGTTTAATCTTAAATAAAATACCGAGGAATTAAAACAAAATAACCACAATTATACACGTACATAGTCTTAGTATTAACACAGTCTTCTAAAAACATTTCATGTCTAAATTTAGAACATAAACAGGTACATAATAATGTACCTATTTATGTATTATTATGTACCTATTTATGAACCGTACCGGTGTAATGCTCTGATTCGATTCAATCATTCTCAAAGAAACGAATAGATGTAAACAAACTAAATTATACGCTTATCACAACATCTAATTAGTACAAGTGGTTCGGCATCATTATAATTAGCACTTAATTATAGTTGAACCACCTATTTACTGGATAAATGAGTGCGGCACTGAATCTTGGGCCTCTTAAAATAATTTATCATTATTTTGCAATGTACGTACGATGTAAATTAATTCCAACAAATAAAACAGCTACTTCAATGCCATGCACTTAATTATAGCTAAAACGCATTGTTTTCGATAAAGTGCTTTTTAAACTGTGCTGTTAAATTGGTCGAAATCTTTGTATAATATTGCCTAAAACTCTGTAATTTTATTTTGAAAAAAATAAAGCAAAACATCCCTAGTTACGTAGTGCCATTATTCAACCTGATACAAGTGGCGTAGAATCGCCATAATTAGCACTTAATTGTAATTAAGCTACTTTTTTAATATGTATCTGTACTCACAAGTGTTTTATATGCAATATGTAAAGCGACCTGTGGAAAGCATTTCCTTTTTATACCTATACAATAAAAATAAGTAATATTATTTTAGCATGTTTTTAGAATTCATTATTATGCTTATGGATAAGTTAATTTAATATATAAATCACAGTCATTATTTCAATGAATTCATTGGTTAAAGTATAAAAAGAGATACCTAATTATGTACCTAAGTGGCACACATATGTCCTATGTTATAGAAATATTTTAAGCATAATAGTTACTTATTAACACTCAAAATACTCGTGATGAAAAACACTACCAGCATATTTATTGTAGGTAGCTACTCTAGTCAGCCAATAGCACTTGGCGCATTGTCATCCACCTTTAGTGTGTTTTAGACTAATTTTAACTACTTTGTACACAGACAGTAAAATAAAAAAAACACACTATTTTTCATCTAAGTTGTAACATGCCTGTCTACTTTAATGTACATACCTACTTAAGATTTCATAATTTTAGAATTCTATGGCATACATTTGCGTATGATTATGAAAATATGGTCTAGTGATACATTTATGCGATGTGTGGTAATTTTTACTCCTCACCAAGACGTCTCCACGTCAGTGATGCATTGCCCAAGTCCGCTCATCTAGACTTGGACTAAGCACTTTGCTTGACGAGTTATGGCTCCGCTTCTGGCATAACTCTTTTCTTGTTGTTATTATGTTAATGGGAAAGTAATTATATCTACATATGTTTGTCAAAGTTGCAAATAGTAATAATGTGATGATTAGAAAAGAAATTTTCGTGGTTGTTGAATCTACACTTGAGAAATTTATTTCATCCTTAAATATTTAGGACAAAATGCAAAGAGTCCTAACACTAAATAGAAAATTATACAAGAAGTTGAAAAAAGACATAATAAAAAACTCGATACAACTCCAACAAAGTTTTCAACGCGGAAGAGACAATAAAAATCGTAAAGAAATTGCAGTTCACGACAACCGAAAATCGTTTTCCATCCATATTCATCAATCGGTCCATTGAAATCGGATACGTGGTGTTGCGACGGTGTACCCTAATTACGCTAATCGGAGAAGCGGGAAGCGAAGTGAAGCGGTAGCGGGAGCGGGCGCGAGAGCGCACGTGGCGGGCTCAGGTGCGCCCCGCCCCGCTCGCCCCGCCCGCCTCTAGTTTGACGCCGCGTCAACTCAGCCGCTCACCTCGTCGTCAGACGCGCGCTGCACTCGACGCTCGAACGCCGGGAAAACACGAGTGGTTTTTCGTCGCGGTGACACGCACCGAAGTTTTCCGAATTCGAATTTTTGAAGTTCGATCGTTTGAAAGACTAGTAACGGTCGTATTTGATTTTAGTAAATTTTGTTGTTCTATGATTTTTTTTGGTAAAAAATATTATTTTGTGAAGTGTCTGAGAAATAAACTTGTGGGATGTTTTGTGATCTTATCGACGAAAAGATTGGTTGTGATTATCTTAAAGTTGGCTGAGGCCGCCGTTTGTCATTCTAAATCATTGACTAGGAGTGAGTATTAATAAATATAATTTAATTTTTTTCCTGAAATCCTTCGTTATATAGAAAATTATCGGCAATTCATAAAGTCGAACTTGAAAAGCGCGAATCATGAAATCAAAGCGTGTCGCAGTAAATCTCCCAGGACGCTGTGGATTCGAACTGTCCACTTGACACGGAACATTAAAAGTTATTATATCCAGAGAGCTTTTGGTATTAGCGGTTATTAAAGCTATTTTATAGCTCTATTTATATTTATTTTAGAACATTTATAGTATGAGTTGACTTTAGATATCTTCGTTTTGTTATTTGCGCAGCCGTATTTATAGTGCTCGAGTAACGACTTTTAACATTCCTATTAAGAATATATGAATAAAGTATTTAATACTGAAAGTATTTTTTTAGGTATAAAAAACGGAAACGATGCAAGTTTCTTAGTAATAAATTCTCTAAGTATCTAGGAAATAGGTTTTCTGAAACAAGCTTTTTTTATTCTATATACAACGATCAATTGAAATAAGATGAGATCCGAAATATTAATAACGAACCTTATACTACGAATAAAATGACCTATAATTCAATAAATTATAAAACTATAATCTCTATAATAGGTATCATTGTTTATTCTATGTGAAACAATAAAAAAACTATAAAACTCCCGATTTTAAATTGAACAGACATTTCAGGCATCCTCATCAAAGCATGTCTGGGAATAAACAACTGCGCTGAAAGAAAAAAAAAGAAAAAAAAAGAAAGAAGCAATGAAATCGTTCGGCCCATTTAATGTGGACCGGACGGGAGTGACAAAAATTCTAAACTGAAATAAACTGAACACATGTGTCTGTATGTCACACGCTGTAGCCGAAGCTAAACAATAAGTTAGCTTGTGACAAATAATCCGAAATGTGTTTAAAATCTATTATGTTGTATCGTTAAAATTTTCAGTTTCCTTGGTAAGTCATGGTAAAATACATGTGATGGATGTCATACGCCGTAGCCGAAGCTAAACAATAAGTTAGCTTGTGAAAAATATCTAATTCGAATAGTATGAATGACTTTTAAAATTATCTATTTCTTAAATACGTAGACAAATATTGCACATATATATACCTCTAACTTAACAAGTATAATAATAAAACAAATTTCAAAGCAGTGCACTAAATTGAAAATGAAAATGGAAGAGAATAGGAGGAGCACGAAATTAAATAGACGTCTTATAGATTCTAAGTAGTTTAATAGCTTAAATTGTTAAAATAAAGCTACAATAAACATTATTTTTGTTAAAAAAAATAAAAAAAATAATATAAAAAAGTATATAACAGCCTTCATAATAATATTCGATGCATTATGTTTATAGACTACGCTCCCGTGTATTTATTGTAAAATAAAAGTTTTTATGGTAGGTTTGTGTATCTAGTTGCATAGTGGTTCAAGTCAAAACCAATATGTGTTGGTACCTAATTACTAAAATTCATGATTTGGTTAATTTACTGAAAGTTTACTAAAATTTTGTTTTGTAAAATAAATAAATATATAAAGTATTTAATAGTGAACGTATCTATTAGGTATATAAAAAAACTATCTACCTTTTATATTCTAAACGCAAAACCAAATGTAACAAGGTTAGGTTCGAAATATTAATAACGAAGCTTACACTACAAATAAAATAACCTATGATCAAATCAATTGTACTAAAATCTCTGTAATAGATTTGTTTAAACTTTATGAAACAATAAAACATCCCAAAAATAAACAAATTATCCCTCTTAGGTAATGGGTAATGGTTTAATAGTTTCATTTATCAACATTATTTAATTTCAACTAGTTTATTTAGAAATGGTTGTTTTATTCGTAACAGTGGAAATAATAAGTATTTATTTAAATTAAGCTATTTCTTTATAAAAACTGTACGAGGGCATGTATCTATACGTTTGCTTCTTGTGGCTATTAGTTAGTTGTTGTAGGAATTTTAGACCAACCCATTCAAAATAGAGATTATCTTAATACATTTCATTCACTTATTTCAGTATAAATTAGTTGAAACAATACTGGCTTAACCAGGGAAACAGTATATTATGGTAAATAAATAAATTATTATAATATATTAGTAAAGTGACATTTTGAATGTCTGTGCATCTACTTATCATGTGTTAGCTCTGCCCCGCCTAAGGTCGCCTGGTAAAAAATGCCTACTGCATTAAGACCGTCTTTCGTACATTTATGCATAAAAATTATATATATTAAATATTTTACAATCCATCATTTATATTGTACAATGATTTTGTTGATCACACGATATCCAAGTTAGGAGTAAATTAAAAAAAATGTTTTTTTCTGAATTATTTAGAACGCTTCTTCTCGGTACATTATATATTAATTTACATATATCATCAACATATTTTAGTCGAGTGATACATATAATGTTTAACAAAAACTATGCGATAGCATAGATAATAAAATAAATACGTGGATAAGAAAACTAAAATAGAATTAAAATTTAGGTTTAATTATAGTCCATGAAAATGCAAAACAGTTTAAGTATTTCACAAGCAACGATAGTTATTGCAATAAAATACAATTTAAATAAAATAAAATAAATGCTTTAATGTGATGAATCAATACAAAGCATTTATATACTTACACAAATTGCATTCTGAATGCTTATTACGTTATAATCGCTTTTTATATGCACATAATTTATGATTACACCGATGACCGACGAAAATTCACACATTTGTCATTGTGTGAGCAAACGCGACAAATAAATCGGGTACACAATGACTGCTAATTTGCTCATAAAGATGTATGCACCGAGCGGGTTCATAAATCCGGCGAAGTCACATTCGGCCTACCGCTTACACCCATAAACCTCTGCGGACACTTTTATAGCCCTACCACGTGGCGGAGACGCAGTTTTTTCAGCACTTGACTTGACATGTGTATAGTGTGCCTTAGGAAGTCACATCCCCATATTAATTTATTGTTTTAGAATAGACCCCCAGTGGCATGCAAGTGGTACACGTGTGTAGTGATTTATGTAAATCTACCATTGAGTACAGCTTAAAAACGAAAGTGACCGTAAAACGAACCAAGTTCTAGCTTACGTTATCGACGGTGATTATAGCCCACCCTGACGAATACTTGAAACTAAGATAAACGGGCTCTTGCTTCTTAGACAATTATTTCAGATCACAACACTATGAACTTGCAACGTTTCTGCAAAAAATCACCCTACTTTTTAAGTAAATGATAGATATCATATATAAGTTATCATTTAAAACATAAATCATATTCGGTGTAACACAATGGATATTTAAATCAAACACTTAAGATTTCGTCGGCGATACAACATCTATCATGTATAACGAGACGACGCTTTTGACCAACTAATGTGTCTCATTTTATCACAGGTCCATCAATCAAGCTCCACTCTACGGGAACAATTGAAGCGGACCGCGAGCATCAGTCGCACTTAACATGTCCAACTAGGCTATTCAGTGCTCGTCCAAGCGATGACAAGTGTCGAGTGATCTTGAGAAAGAAGACAGAATACACTGTTATCGATGAACGAATTAAATTATAACGCAGGGATGAGCTCCTACCAGTTCGTCAACTCGCTCGCCTCCTGTTATGGGAACCAAGGCCCGGGGCGTACTGGAACGCCCGTTGAACAGACTGGTCATCCGGGCTTACCAACACCAGGAGCCGACTACTATAATCCCAATGCGGCAGCAACGGCATACCCTAATACTTGCTATTCTCCTCCGCAAGTCGGACATCACTATCCACAACACCCTTACGGGACTCCTGCATCTGGGGCTCATATGCAACCTCAGACAATGATAGATTATACCCAATTACATCCGCAAAGATTGGGTAGTGCTACGAGTCATATGCATCAACACTCAAATCCGAGCCCTGGAGCGTTATCTCCAAACTTGATGTCAACCCCGCCAAGCCAAGCAACTAGTGCTAGTTGTAAATTCGCGGATTCTACATCTACGACAGGAGTAGCATCGCCTCAAGATTTGTCTACATCTTCAGGGCCCGGAAGGACCTCACCCGGCTTTGGTGGCGTTGGACAAAATTCAAGTGGAACCAGTACTAAACTAGGATTGACTACACCTATCGCATCTCCTGTGGAGCACAAAGCTAATGTAAATCAGAATATATCAAGCCCTGCTTCCAGTACCTCTAGCAATGAGAGTAATGAAGCAAACAACTCTGGAACAAGCAACACCAAGAATTCTAAGTCGTCGACATCAAACTCTTCAGCAAATCCTCCGCAAATATACCCCTGGATGAAGCGTGTACATCTCGGACAAAGTAAGTAGACAAACTTAAGCAATAATATTTTTGTTAACGCTCAATTTATTCTCTTATTATTTTTGAACCACGACAATAATTTTCGTTACAAACAACAATCTATTCACACTTTTTTAAAAGAAGCGTGAAATCCAAAGCGATTAAGCTTCATCCGCTAAACTAATAACTGCAGCGATGACCACGCCTGCTTTCATCAAAAACTAACAGTTTAACGTAATAGAAATAAGACAATCCATCAATTGGATGCCGAGGTGGAGACAAAACAAATTATATATCTATTTATAAAGCATTAACATGCATTAATGTTGGATCGATATGGTCGGCTGATGGATGGTGTCCATAATAAGGCATAATGGCTTTGTTGGCGGGCGCTTACAACTGAACATCCGAAGCCTTTTTTCTTCACGTATCCTAATGATGAGAAAAGTGCAGAGTCAGCGTGACGTTTTATTTAACGTGTATGACCTTTAAGCGTGAATTGGGTTATTCAAGGGTTAATCTGTTTTAAATTAGAACGCAGGAGCATTCTATAAGCTATTTATTTTCATGCTTTTTGTTTAAGATTATTAATCACATGATATTACAAGAAATATAATTAGATCTTAAATTGATTCTCAGTCGCCGTAACGTAGATCTAAGCACTGTAGGAAAAAAACGAAATAATTAGTCTGAAATTAAAAACAGATCTATCAAGTAGATAACAATGTATAACAAAGATGCAATATGGTGGAGTGCCTGTCACTAAGATGTCACGATATAAAGACAAGAGCAGATGTTGGCGGCCCACTGCTTCGTGGAATCGTTCCAGTATTGTTACTTGTACATGTAGAACAAATCCACTCCGGCCTTGTCAAGGTTCACTCCGCTTTTTTAATTGGTTTATTTTTGCAGATGCTCATCAACGTCACTTATAAAAATTACCATGTTTTTACGATATTCTAAACTAGTTTATACCTGCGGTTCGACCCGCAAATATGTGGGTTATGGCGGCAAATACTAGCCTATGTATTTTTCTTGATGTATCAGCTATATTACTGTAAGGTTTCATGCTAATCCGTTGAGTAGTTTTTGAAAGAGTAACAAACATTCAGTCATCTCTTCTATTAAAGTGAAAACTGCTTTAGGCGCGTTGAGCACTTTTTGGTTTAACAAAAATCATAGAATTCGCGTCTTCGTCACGCGTCTTGCCATGAGCTGTATGTATACTGTGTATATATGCACATAGATATACCGCCTTGCGAATAATAAATTGAAATAATTATCTAATAGCTCGTCGAAACAATGCACAAGTTACTTAGTTTCCTCTTCTATCGGCAGTCTCCAAAGACTGCTGCATATTTTTTTTTAATTATGCCATCATGTACCGTTTCCGTCCCCAGGTCCTTTAGTTCTTAGGTCCATTGCACACCAGCGAAATAGTATTAATAAAACGTTTTTTTACTGTTCAAATTTTTATTTCGATGAACGTCAAAACTGGGTAATTTAAAAAGAGCTTGCTACAAAATTTATCTAGAAATCAATTGGCAAGCGTTAACACCAATTAAATCACGCCGATTTAAAGATCGTATAATTTTGGTGAAGTCAGTAAACATCGTACAACTCACTTCAACGTTTCTTCTAAAAACCACATAAATATATCGATAGTGGTATTCGCTTCTGGTACTAACCAGATAGTCATTTAATTAACTTGTTGACAACAGAATAGACTAATAGATACAATGTCAAATCAATTATATCATATTTGACTTCGTAAGCAAGACAACTCTATTACAAAGAATAATACGTGGGTTGACTTTATTATTAAACCATATTGTACTTAGTACATACACACTAAAATATTTACTTATTTATTTATATCTAAAACGATGATTTATCAGCAATGTTACAATATCTTAAACTTTAATCCGAGAAATTGTGATCGACGTCAAGTGTGTCAATGATGATTTTCCTTTGATCTTAAGGCCATGTGCATACGATGGGTGTCCAAATAAGTTAAATCCAATGGATATAGTTTCGCACTCCTTTCATCTCTTTCCACCCATGTGTTTGATCGTCTCCAATTCTTAAATAAATTAACTTCCACAGTTAAAACCTTCTTAAAAATATTTTCGTCATCCCTACCCATTACATATCTATACCAGAATAACTGCTACTTCTCAACTTTTCATGCAGGTACTGGTGTTATTTTCAGGTTTCCTCTAAAGTTGTCATTCACACGCAAATCGGAAGCGTATCTGGAGAGAAACAAATATCAATATTATATTTTAGTGGGTAAAATTTAACCGTGTTCGGTCGTGCGAAAGTAACCACCCGAAGTATCTTTCTTTCCTGTCCTTTAGTTCTTAGGTCCATTGCACACCAGCGAAATAGTATTAATAAAACGTTTTTTTACTGTTCAAATTTCTATTTCGATGAACGTCAAAACTGGGTAATTTAAAAAGAGCTTGCTACAAAATTTATCTAGAAATCAATTGGCAAGCGTTAACACCAATTAAATCACGCCGATTTAAAGATCGTATAATTTTGGTGAAGTCAGTAAACATCGTACAACTCACTTCAACGTTTCTTCTAAAAACAACATAATAGTTGTATTCGCTTCTGGTACTAACCAGATAGTCGTTTAATTAATTTGTTGACTACAGAATAGACTAATAGATGCAATGTCAAATCAATTATATCATAATTGAATACGTAAGCAAGACAACTCTATTACAAAGAATAATACGTGGATTGACTTTATTATTAAACCATATTGTACTTAGTACATACACACTAAAATATTTACTTATTTATTTATATCTAAAAAGATGATTTATCAGCAATGTTACAATATCTTATACTTTAATCCGAGAAATTGTGATCGACGTCAAGTGTGTCAATGATGATTTACCTTTGATCTTAAAGCCATGTGCATACGATGGGTGTCCAAATAAGTTAAATCCAATGGATATAGTTTCGCACTCCTTTCATCTCTTTCCACCCATGTGTTTGATCGTCCCCAATTCTTAAATAAATTAACTTCCACAGTTAAAACCTTCTTAAAAATATTTTCGTCATCCCTACCCATTACATATCTGTACCAGAATAACTGCTACTTCTCAACTTTTCATGCAAGTACTGGTGTTATTTTCAGGTTTCCTCTAAAGTTGTCATTCACACACAAATCGGAAGCAAATCTGGAGAGAAACAAATATCAATATTTTAGTGGGTAAAATTTAACCGTGTTCGGTCGTGCGAAAGTAACCAGCCGAAGTATGCAAATACAGTCGGCGTGCGAGCTAGGCCGCGGCCCTTACATGTTTTGTGGTAATAACTCAAGAAGTAGAAGCCACCCTCCGTGCGTGCCGTCTGATGGCTTATAAGAATTCAATACACTGTTATTTAGCACTAGTTACACACTCGTCTAACGTACTAACACGAACAGTGACAGTCAAGCCGCAGGATCGTAAGCACGATTGTAGGTGTGACTGAATTGAGCTTGAAAATTTTATGGTAATTAGACAGGACATCTAAACAAACAAAAAAGACTTACTTTCTCAGTTAAGGGTAGATGCTGATGAACAGTACTGTTAAAACTAAAAAAGCTTGTATTCAAAGTTTTCTAAGCGATACTAAAGGTTAAGTATCAGTATAAGAGAGTTAAATTTTATAAGTGTATTTAAACTAACAGAGTTTATTCTTCGATTTTGGTTATTTTTGGCAGTTACATAAGAGGATTGCAATGTAGAAATATATTTGCGATTAGGTACCTACTAATTATTTACAAATTATCAATTTACAGCCGTATAGCGTGCATCAAGGCTTGATAGTCAATTTTTTTTTATTATTTAATTACTGATTTCTAAGTAGAGTCTGTTAAACTCTTTTATATGGAAGTGCTTCTACAATTAACGAATCCAAAGTTTTTTTTATTTGGTAGATTTGAATGTTATAACTAGTAGCAATTAAGGGCATCGACTCCACATCAAGGTGTGCGTAATATTAAAGAAAAATTTGTAGTTTTTATAACTACTAGTACTCTACAGTTTGTGAATCTATCAATTAGTTTTCAATATAAAAACAAAATTCAAAATTGTTATTTTATCAGAATTTCAGTTCAGTTTCAACTTCAATTGTGATGAAAATTTTGTAAGCTAAGTTTAGCTAGCCCACATAATATAATGATTTATTTTAAAAGCTGACAAGCTCTCATAATTTAAGTTTGACTGCATTCATATTCGTAAATAATTCTTATAGAAATACTATTTTCTTTGTGATAATGTATACTCAGAAATAACCAACTTCAGTCTCTTCTAAACGGACTCTACGTAGTGTTCAGGTGTGCCATTATCTCTGCTTTTACATCGCACTCGAAGATGGCTTCAAGGCAACTACCCGGTACGAAGACTGTTCTGGCATGACTGCTTAACTAAGCTGAAATGACTCCTCGTGTTCTTTACACTTTGACACACGTATATAAAAAATATATAAATTAAATCGTATTTGACTAGCGGTTTAAATACGATATAGTGTTAATTCATAAGTAGCCTTAAATTGAAATCATTTACTAAGGTTAATTATTCTTTAACAGACATTTGATAGTCAATTTTCTTTTTTTTAAGTTAGATATTAAAATTCCATAGATTATAGGTAAGCAGTCTTGAAATTAGCCGTAGGCACAAAATCTTAAAGCTCGGAAGTTGTTCTTATGCAAGGTATAGGTAATAAGGGATCCTTATATAGTATTATCTGCACTTAATCAGCAGGAGGAAGAAACCTCTCCGCATATATAAGAATATGTTATCTGCATAAATTTTCAAAATTTAATATATTAAACATATACTAAATACATAATGACACTGTTGCTATACCTCAGAGAAGTAGGCTAAGATCTCCACTTACTATGGTCCTGGCACACCTCTTTTGCGTACACATTCATCAATTGCTGCCTGCCTCCTCGTCATTTTCTGGTGCTTTTTACACAGTTATTGTTCAGATCATCACCAGCTTGGTCGGTAAATGTTTGACGTGGATGACCTCTTTCGACACACATTCTACATTCTGTTTCATATTTATATTCATATTCTGTTTCATATTTATTCTGTTTCATATTATATTCTGTTACATTCTGTTCTGTTCTGTTCGACAAAAATTTCTTTCGTTGACTCTTCTATTATACGCGTGGTGACGAATTAAGGATATGGTGTGTTATCACCTCTATTAATCTCATGGGTATTAAAAGAGGAAACTAAAGCTGCAATCTACTATGTACAATATCTCTGCCATAGGAAGGAAAACTTTATACATAGATACTCTATAACAATCCGTCTAGCGAATGTCTTATAGCAGGCCAAAACCTTCTTTTTTGAGACCAGTGTCCAGTAGTGAACTGTAAAAAACGGTTGACATGGTTTGTGAAGAGATAGCAATGGAAACAACTAGATAGTATGTTATCCATTTTTTTTTTAACGGGCGGAAATACTCCTGTTTGTCCTCCGCTCTGGGGAGAGAGCGAAGGGGTCTGTCAGACTTTTACTGACTAAAACCCCCCCGGTTTTCCGTCTCTCTCCTACGCCAGGGATCACGGGAACTTACAAGACATCCGCAATCCCCGACTGGTGCCGGCCCGCTGCTGCGGACCACATCTCGTCAGCGAGAGGAGTGAGGTATTTGACTCCCTTCGAGACTTCAAAGAGGGGCGCACAGGAACACTAAGCGCCGCCACCTCGGTTCCGGTTGGTTGGGGGCGACGAACATCCCCAAGTCCACCGCCCCTGGACCCAGTTAGGGAAGCCGGTGGAGGTCAGCGTATGCCCTCCTCCGACGCCCGGTGCGTCTTCTGCAGACTGAGAGAGAGGTCAAGATCTCCCTCTCCCTTTCCGCAGCCTCCTTCTGCGAGATGACCACGTCGTCGACCATAGAATGAACTACGGCCGGCAGCGAGAGGTCACTGCCTACTACAGAGATGAGGGCACGGCGCGGCCCCTCCCAAGCGGCACACTCTGCCAGCGTATGCCAAGCCGTATCCTCCCGACAGTCGTCGCAGTGGTGACACCGAGCGTCCGGCTCCCTGCCTATGCAACACAGGAACCTCCCGAAGCAGCCATGCTCCGAGAGGATCTGCGTCAGACGGAACGAGAGGGAGCCGTGCCTTCTCCCGAGCCACAGGTCGAGCACTGGCCGAATGGCCTCGACAGTGAACAGGCCGGCGGAAGGGCTTGAAAGCCTGTCCCGCCATTCCGCCACCAGGACCTTGCGTGGCTGTGACCGACGCAGTTCGATAACTCACTGCGTCAGTCCTTCACCGCGGGCCCGCGCGTCCTCACGCCACCAATGTAACGATAAGGGGGCTTTTGCCTCCAGGTCCCAGGGCGGAGATCCGGCCAGCACACAAGCCGCCTCATAGGAGATCGTGCGATAACCCCTAACGACTCTGACTCTGACTCTGGCCATCACCCTCTGCGGCTTCCGCAGAACGGTGATTGAACCAGCCGTCAGGTCAGCCGCCCAAATCGGGGCCCCATGCCGGCCCAACAACTTGGGTGCTAGCTGCCGGAAGTGGGGGCCGAAATCCCACCGGCTATCGAGCACCAGTCCCAAATATTTTAGGATGAGCTCGACAGCGATACGAACCCCCCCAACCACCACGTGCGAACCCGGTGGCGGCGCCCGTCGGGGGCCATGAAAAGCTATGGCCTCCGACTTGTTGAGGGCCACCTCCAGGCCGAGGCGCCGTATGCGGCTCACCACCTGTAAGACCGCCGCCGTCGCTAGCAACGCTGCCTCCCTGTATGAGCTTCCTCGGGCAGTGACCAGCGTGCCTATATTATAATTGTGAAAGTCACTGTGTCTGTTTGTATGTCCGTCCTGCTTTCAAAGCGCTGTACCGATTCCAATAAAATATGGCATGGAGATACTTTGATGCTTGAGGAAGGAGATAGGCTACTCTTTGATACGATAACCGAAAAACACGTGGGCGGAGCTGCGTGCAACATCTAGTTTTAAATATATTACTCTTATTGTCTCTTATCATTCACTCTCTCTACATGCCTAAGCCAATATTCTAATTTATGTATTACATAATTCATTTATGCATAATAATTATTCATAGAATAATTACGATGATTTGTAACATAAAACAGAATAAAATGTGCTTTACGAGTATAAACAGAGTATTCCAATTTAACACATTATTATTTTACGAAACTATATTTCGTTAACTATTGATAGATTTAGATACCAGTACTAAATTAACTGTACTGGGTCAGTTATTCATAGTAACATGCAAACAAACGATCTAATTAACTATTACATTGTATAATCGAATATAACAAATAGGTACTAGATGAAAGAATCTTATTAAAATCAGGAGAAAGTGTTATCGTAAAATGCCTTCAGACATATTCATATATCATGGAATAAATGTTTCTTATATATATAAGTAGGTAGGTATCTAAATAACATTAGGCACTACTTAAGCTCTCCACTGTTACACTTTGTTGTTTTTAATCGTAACTCTACGATATATCTAAGTATATTTCGTTTAATGCAGAGTGTATGAGAAATGAAATCAGATTTTTCGTTTTTTCACGATCTTTAATATTTTTTTTGTGAATTAATTCTATTATTCGATGTAGAAACAAGGTTCAAAAAAAACAAAAATCATTCAACTTTTCGTTTTGATTGTGTATTAAGATTGTGTTTACCTAACAGCTAAACACTGTAGTAAAAAAAATCAATGCTCAAATCCCTAGAATCACAAACTAATCCCGCTGAGATTAAAAGAAATTACACAGACTAAACCATATTTAGCTGTAGTATCTTAGCAATATAATTGATGTTTGCTTTAAATAGATAACTACGAAGTACAAAACCTGTTTATGATCATGCCCGTGGCTTGAGCCTTTTGCCAGCCTTCACGAGTATTAAACACAGAAGTTTAATACCCGTTCGGCTGACTTACCTTAGAATCAGCCATCCATAATGGGTTTGGCGAAAGTAAGTGTAAAATTTCATAATATTCCTACGATTTGTTTTAGCAAAGTTGTCTTACAAATAAATAAAATTGAAATCACTTTTTGTCATTTCAAATTAGCAACTAAAGCTTAGTGAAACTGTCACAAATATATAAAAATATATAGGAAAGTAAATATAGCTCCTAAATCAAAAAAATCTATTTTTAAAATTGTCCGTCTGACAGTTTGTTCTGGCAATCTCCGGGACGGCTGGCTCAATTTTGACGAGACTTTCACTAATATATAGCTGATGATAAAGAGTAATTAAGGCTACATTTTTAGACTAGTTTTTGCCTCACAATAACTGCGAGTTGTAAAGGTACAACCAATCAAAACTAACCTGGTTAAATCTAGTTATAAACTATACGAGTACATTAATTATAATAACATAGTGTCATATTTGTAATGAATGGGTAAAGCCAGGTCATAGGTATACCTATGTATAGATATAACGTATATAACGTCTCCCATCGATCCATGAGCTCACGGATCCTATCCACCTAACTATTGACTATCTTCCAACAAATATATTGTAAAACCGATATATTTATATCGTCTATACTACATCAAGTAAACCCACAGGTTTTTTAAACTAGTATTTGGTATATTCCATACCAATATTATGAATTCGAAAGTATATATGTCTGTACTACGTCTGTCGGTATGTTTGTTACGTTTTTACGGGTAAACCGCTAAACCGATTTCAATGACATTTTGCCATAGAGAAACTTTGATTGTTGAGAAAGGTTATAAGGATATAGGTTACTCTTTGTCGTGATCATAGATATAGACACATGCGACAAAACTAGTATTAATTTATACTCTGGCTAGAACACAACATACCTACATATATTAAATTAACATAACAATATGCAAACCTTACCAGTACTAGCAGCGATTAGTAAATAAATAACAAATTAAATTCCAGTAAAGATTAGTACCGACCAGTGTGCGCTCATAAATAAATCAAGTGGTTTGGTCTCACCGACCGCGGTAAATTATATCTCGAATTATATTATGCTAAAGGTATGCGAGTGTAGTCTCCGCTCAAAACTGTTCGTGTTTTAATTTTTTTTTTTACGTTTGTAATTAGCCTTCTTTGAAGCTTCCAGTGATTATAGTATACGTACGCTATTTATACTAAAAACTTAACCTAACTTATTACGGAGATAGCTCAGTATATTTTTTTACAAATGTTTTTAACATTTAAGTGACGGTTAAGCACTTACCTCCTTATTTATCAGCGTTATTTCACTTCAAGCAACGGTTCTATGTTTTCTTCAACTTTAATCTTATAGCCTTAATGTTTAAAATAACACAAAGCCGCTGCTTAAAGTTAAGTAGAGTTTAAAAATAACAGGGCTAGTGATATTAGGTATTATACGATTATAAGTACTAGATAAACACGTGGGTGTAAAATATCTCCTTATTACTAGCTACACACCGATATTCAATATTAATTAGGCGTAACGCTAACAAAATCATCCTAAGCCGCAAGTATGTAGCTTATTCCTCTCTGCACTGAAGTCACTTAATTCACTAGTACTATATATATATGTATGTGTGTGTGTATATATATATATATATATATATATATATACACACATACCTGTATAATCGTACACAAATAAATAAAATCCTAAATAAGTATATGTGTATAAAACATAAACGCGTGCACGCATATGAACACACTCATACAAAATCACACACATTGCGACTTCAAACATGTGTTTCGGACCATCGACTATACCTACATAATTTGGGTTTTATTCAAATAACTATATAGTGTGAAAACAAAAAAAATATTCATATGTCAATAAATTAAGAAGAGCAGCAATACCAAATATATCAAATATTTCATAGAATTGATTATCAGCAGTCATTAAATAAATAAATATTTAATTACACACACACTTTATTTACATTTTCCAAAGAAATGAGATCAACAGATACAATCAGTTTGCCGGACCCCGACTACCTACACAAGTTAAATATGCATAAAGGGTACACAAAAATAAACTCCTAAAACTTGAATGGCTCAAAAGGAACAAATAAAGGGATTAGCTGACGCCGGGTTGGTCGACGCTTGTAATGGCCGCGATGAGACTGCAAAAATCATGCAGATGTACTATATAAAGATTACGTCATATAGTTATACGCAGGCTGTTGTTTATTTACCGACAATGAAGGGTTTTAAAAAAAAATAATTTACTAAAAAAATTATATGAAATAGTTTTATTATTTACCAGAACAATCAATGAAATAATTTTAAACATGTTTTGCGGCTTAAGAACGTTTATCTCCTCAAAAGAATACTACATTATTCGCTTATTTGAGAACTTAAAACTAAAATGTAATTAGTAATTTAAAATACGTGATTAAAATGTTCAAAAAAAGGCTGTTGTAATTGACGTTACAAATAACTGTATACTTATAATACCACAGTTCTAATTAAGAACGCATACCTAAATGAAAGTATAGATTCTATTAAATAAAATAATTCTAAATCCTTATAACCTATAATATCAGATGCAAATCTCGCAAACTAGGTAAACCAAGTCTGTAAGTTAAATATGTTTTCCCACCCAAACAAAAACACGTTCTCGATAAGTTCTCTTAATTAAAAGGTGACTTTAAATAGGAATATCTGTGTTAATCTACTGCACTTTAATTCAACCTTTAAGCACCCTGTATTTAATGGCTGTATACAGATAAGGTATAGTAGTAGGATTGCATGGAGGTAGGTCTCATTGCCGCATGAGCAAGCGCAAGTTTCGTATGCAGCATGCGTCGTATTTACAAAATGCCACCTCGGTATTGGATGCTCAAGGCTTCCGTGCAATCATACGTTTTTCGAGTAGATTTATTACAACTGGTTTATATCGAAAGTTAATTTTAGTGATTTATGTCATTCGTATTTTAAATACATGATTTTAATTGAGGATAAGACATATATGGCAAATGAATGATTACATTCTTTTACATTACAAATAAGTAAATTGCCCCTGGAGCATTGTAATCGTCAAATCCTGCAGTAGGTAGGCTAGGCTAGGTAGGTAAGGCATTCGGATGGCGTAAGAAAGCGGTTCCTGGACCTCTCCCGCCTCAGGCACAGAGTGACACACCGTGTGGTTTTACTCGGTTCGATTCCGACACACCGCCCCGCTGCAAACCCCGGTAGGGTGAAGGCCCGATGGGGTTTCCACACGGAAAAAAATAAAAAGGTAGGTAAGGTATTGAAGACTATTGAAATAAGAGTGTAATTGTCTTACTTATTTCATTACTTAAATTACAAAAGCTCCCACTCTAAGGCCGATCTATATGACTCTATTTATGAACTAATTTAACGTCTCACTAATGTTATAATCAGCCAAATCAATCTTTAACTATAACGACTTTTTTATTCTTCATTAAAAATCTATACCCGGCTTGCAAAGTACGGGCACGTACACACTCAATATTAACTGACCCGCCAACTAAAACTACCCACATGTCAGACACACCACTAGCCCTGGTCCCCGGAGACACCAACTTCAATTATTGATAGTAACTTTTAGCCGCTGTAAAATATAGGGGATGCTACATCTATTTTTCATTTGGTTTAGCTTTAAATAACTTGTAGCGTGGTGCGAATAGGTTGTAATTTATTGTCATACTACTATATTTAAATAGGTTTTAAAATGGAGGTATGTTAAACTACCTAGCCTATCTAACCTATATGCAGGTGTGTTGGGCAGTCTTTTGAATATTTATTTACAATTAGTAAAAGGTGATATTAATCTAAACCTTTTTTTACTTTTCTTCTTGTTAACCTTTTCGTTATTATTGTAACTGTACCCTATATATTCTATTTGCGATACTAAAACTTACGCTTATTTATATAATGTTTTTTTATATTATTTATTTAAACCGAAAGTAAATTCTCATTACACTTTACTGGTGCTAATAAAGGTTTTTCTAGAAGCTAAAGCAGAAAAGTTGATAAAGACCGAACGTCATTGAACCTCTATACTAATAGCCATTAGACTTTTTTTAAACATTGTTATTTTTTTTTAATACAACATTTATGTGCAGGTATCCATGCAATTACATTTATCGATTAATTACCTCTGACATTAGCTTCTTCACTTTACAACACGTACTCAAAGGCTTATATTCAAAAGACGAAGTAATGTCAGCAGGTTTTTTTCTCATCACCTATATTTATTACACTACAAGCCTGTCTGTAGTATGTATAGATAAATTAAAAGTTGATAAGGCTTTCAGCGCCAGCAGGTGTAAAATGTGTTCTAATTAACTGTTATAAATAGAGGCACAACAGATATATCTAAGACTGGCTTCTCTAAGCTCGTAAACTTAGTAGGTATCTACATAAAACATCCCTGAAATAACTGGTCCAGGTCCTCTCAGCGTAGGGCGCCAAAGGCTGGTAGTCGAGGTATTTTTAGTGGAAACACCATATACTCTTGACTCCTGTGTCCTCGAGGAGGTGGCGATTTGAAGGGATTTTTCACCCAATTAAAAAAAAGGTATCCATGTGAATTGCAGGATAAAGATTTTTATTTTTCTTTTGTAAATACAGACATATATATCATCCATATTAAAGATATATAAAATAAGTATATTGCTGACTTTAGTACTTCAGTAGTGCACTATAAATATTAAGTTGCGGTATGAAGTACGGCCTCACGAATAAATTTAAGTCATTTAAGACTTATTAATCATATTTCAGCTAATTTTAACACTGCCAGTAAATGACAGTTACACAAAAGCAGGAGTTTCACATGCGAGATGTTGCTACAATTCTTTTGCATAAAGAATGCATATTTTTGATTGTAATTAAAACACGTGTGAGAGAATAACTTACTTTATATTTAATTTTGTTACACAGTTTAGTCTACTTAATGTATTCAAAGACTAATATTATAGAGCCATGATAAGTAGAAGAAAGTATTTAAGATTCGTCCCGAGAAACAGAGCAGCTATAAGAACATTACTTTTGTGTGTTAACAAAAAGAGATGCGGTGTTGAGCTGACTTTGTTATTTGAACTGTCAGTGTTACAACTCACTTTTACTTTTTTAGGTTTGTGCAAAGGAAAGCCAGTAACACAACTTGCCATAAACGTAACCTTATTTTATTGGCACTACAATGAAAATATTTTTATTGTCATATCAAAATTTTTACCACTTGCATTTTATTTTGCTACATTTTTATAAACGTTTTCATTTCGTTGTAATAAATGATTTGTGATCATAGAGAATTTACTTAGGTATTAGGATTAAGGTATTTGGAATATTAAAATACGAAAATGAATCAGAAATATTCTGCTGCAAAGTTAAGATAAACTTTAACTAACTAGTCTTGATAGCGTGCCAACAGCAAAACAAAGAGGTCTATGGCCAGTAGTGGACCATTAAAGTTATTGGTAATGATTATGAAGATGAATTTTTTTAACCATGATAACAATAGTTTTTGAATATATTTAGACGTACAATAAATACACTTGTTGGTTTATAATTTAAAACAATGTTACGCTAGTTTCAAGAACCTTCGTTGTATTTGGTCATAATGGTCCAATTATAGTCTAAGGCCCTTCAATCACGATAATTTTAACTGTTTTAGGTCTCACGAACGACAAACTTAGTGTGATCATAACTAAAATGCATATTTAATTTAGCGCATATTATAAAACCGCAACTACGAGAACATTGTTTATTTTTTTATATTTCAAAATAAAGCGAAAATATGTCTTCTTCTTTGTCCTTAATTTTACATATCATTTATATCAATGTATTAGTAGATTAATCACCCATAAAACTAAAATCACAGATCGTATTTAAAAAGAAAACCTTGCTTAATTTACACTTGAGTCTTTAAGTATAGATATTGATAATTTTAATTGATCTTATCTGAACCTATGTGTGCAGGCGTTGTCTATCGTTCTAGCATCAGTTGAATACCCTTAACAATGCCAAAGGCCTCAATTTACAGTTGTGGGTGGCTGTCTTGTAATCTGCTGCTGTATTAATACAAATATAATAAACTTTTTTGAAAGTACAAAACTTGATTCATTAGCTCAGTACTTTCGAGGTCACATTGCATTACCTATTCATACTTAGAATGCCTTTTAAACTACAACCAAAAACAAGTAAAGGCACAAAAAAACGTTTGTTTTGCTGCGCTTAAGTGTACCTTTTGTAAATGTACCCCCGCAACGCTCTCTCTCTCTTCCTCTTTACTTACATTTAAAAAGAAATGCAGAAAACAAAATACATTACAAGTGTCCATTCATACCATTTCCTTTTAATTAAAACCCGTAATAACGAACCATGTGTTTTAATTTCGTTTCAATAACGCATGTCGAAGCTCAGACACTGATTAAGCTGCGCATAAAAGCCGTACACTCGTACGCACATCCTCGAACGCGCCTGCGCGAACTGCGTCTGTATAATAATACAGTGTTGCGTATTCTAAATTAGCATAGGAATCTTGCGCCGTTAGTCAAGCGTTGTGGACGTGTATGAGATTGTATTACTGCAATAAGTAGGTATTTGTCATCAGAGTACCTTTTCTCGGATCGACTGGTGTTAAAATGTGAGGTTCGAAGGCCAGCTAAGGATATCCGTTTGAATAAGTAATATTCCTAAATTGACCATATTACATATATCGTTAGAGTATGTAGTGACGCTTGTTAGTAGCTACGTACTGTAGAGGTTTACTGAGGATTCGAAACATAAGTGGTTGGTCCCATTAATTTATATTTTGATAGTTTCTCGATTTGCAATGCGAACTTCATAGGCCTTGTTATAATTTTAATTTTTCTTTTCATATTTTCACTGCTTTGTCTCTTTTAAGCTATATCTTCTTTTTAAACAACCCATTCACCTTTTCTTGTATCCGTCAATTGCCATAGGTAGGTTCCATAGTTAGGTACATAATAATAATTTCGTCACTAGGATAAATTTATTGTTTCTTTCATCTTATATGTATGGTACAAATTTAGATTTCACTTTTACCAGTTTTTAAATAGATCCATATTGCAATTAATCCTCTTACATACTTTTTCTCAAGTATAGTATATGTTCCACAATTGCTCGGTACTTCCAATAATATCTTACAGTATTTACGTACAATTTTAACGATAAGTATTTGTGACAAAATTCGTAAAAAAACTACTCACGTATTAAAGCATCATCAGCCATCTGTTTAAAAAAAGTAACGGACGAAACGACGGAAATTATATTGAAAAAAAATAGAAGCAAAGTTAATATTAGTGAATTAAACCACTTCACGCACAATAAGATGCCATTGTTAAATCGTCGTCCACAGTGAACGGAACATCTTCATTTCGGAGACAAAAAAAATAATACAGTTATTGCTGTCAAATGTGATATAATGGTAACACTGCAATTGTTTTCGTGACCATAAATAACTTTTTTACAAAAGATTCGCGGTTTCCTTAAAAGCTAAACGGGCTGATAAACATTTTTTTTCTTCCGTCTCGAGTTGTCTTTCCTGCGGCGATACGATGCCTATAAATATTAATACAATCAAATGTTTTGACGTGGGCCTTTTTTAAACTTTTATCTTGTAGCTTCGCTTATTTTTTTGTGCTTCGATTCCGTTTTTATTTCGTGTTAATTTGGACAGCGAATTTGGTCTTTTAACAGATCGTAAAGTATATGGAAGGAGCGGGGCGATGCGAAGAGGCGCCAGGTGTATTAAGGCAACATGTTGGGGGACGTTTGAGGGAATCTAAAGAAATTTACTGTTTGTTGAAGTTTGAAGCTTTCAAATATTTGTGGGATATAAAACGACAATGCTTTATTTAAAAATGTAAGTAAACGACTCCGTAATAAAATTTAAATACCAGTTATAAAGCGTAACACGCTTAACATGTCCCTATACATACGTCGTCGTTAGAATTTATATGATTTACGAATTGTAAATAACAAGAATGACTCTGGAAGTGAGAACATTATAATGATTATGAAAATTTATGGTACCACATAATAAATGTGAAATAAACTTTTTTATTCATAATCAGATATCATTAATGCATAAAATTAAAATAACGGCGATTACTCACACTATACCATTAATTCTTAAATAAAAACATAAATCTTTACTCTGACTCTAAAAACTGTTGAACAAACACCCACTATCAAGTAATAAAATTAATAAAATTCAACTTTATTGCTACATACACAAAGCTTTAAACGAATGTATCACTATTAATACAAGTTGGATTTCGACAAGATCTGATCAAAGTATCTAAAATGGTCACAGTTAGTGGGTTAACCACTTTAAATTGTCATCTGTCTGATTTATTTCTGTATCTTTTGCGGCCAATACATTTTTGTCTCAGTTTCATTCTGATACAACATTTTTAACATCTATTTGGAAAGTTTTATTTCCTGAATCACGTAATAAAAATATTTTATTTCTATCAAATTGGCCTATCTTTCAATGCAGTTGAGTTTTAGTGACTTTATGCCCTATTGACAATCTACGTAGCTGCGCTCGGAAGCTGTAAGTGGTACAATATTAATTAGAAAATAATTGCATGATTTTTTAAAATAATATTTAACTTTTTCTAGAAGCTAAGAGGCTTTAACCTTTGTGAAAAATTAATAAGCATTTAGTTCCGAGTGTCATGTATCGAAGCCCACTGTGCATGCCAGAGGCTGACCTATCAAATGCTCGTAAACTATAATCATTCGCGGACTCCATAAATAATTGCGGAGACTGGCCCCGGTTTTTGTCGGACGATGCGCCGGAGCAGGTAATATAGTCATAAATTTCCATAACCGCCACTCGATCTTATCAAACATGATTTTAATTTGATTTCGGAACCACACGTGTTGTGGTCGTTTAGAGGCGAGTTATGATCTTAGGTATAAAGCGAGGTGGTCAAACTTTGATGAACGTACACATTAAATTTGCAAGGAGACTAGGGCATTTAATAAAAAATTACTTAAGGAATGACTTTGCAATTACTATTTGCAAGGTGCCTCTTTTTTTGTTAATCAGCCTACCAGCATCTTAACCAATGATGTGATAAATATGAAAGATAAAAAAGACGTATATTATTTATTATATAAAATATATACCTGTAATGACCTATGACGAACATACCAACCTAATACAAATAGAGTTGAAGGAAGGATGAAATTACGTTCAGAGTTTCATTTAGCCTTCGTTTCTATGCAGGTATAGTTTCTAGAAACTAATAGGCCAGTTATGATTTAATCGATGCAATATTGAGTCGAAAGAACGTACCTATAGATACACACTCCGACAATGATCAAATCATAAAACCCCGAAGCCAAATTTCACTTATAGCAGACTTGATATTATATTCGTTTTATCATTAGTAAACGATTTGTCATATTTAACATCCCTAACAATAGAACATAATTAAGTTTTTTCAGACACGCGAAAATATACAATACTGTGTACGCATATGTGTATAATTATGTTTAGATTTTTAGAACAGTTCAGTTGGCTTTCAGTATACACTCACCTCACTCACTCTGCCTATATATCCCCAAAAGAATATACACAAACGTTTAAAGTACCTGCATTTTGCCAACCAGACATAGATAATTTTATTTTTTCTTATGGAAAGGGGTAAGTCAAATACTGTTAACCAGGCAGTAAAAGGTTTGGATAAGAAAGATGAGAACCTATTGTTGGTGAAAGAAGGTTTTTATACTATAGCTAGCCTTAGATGTGACTAGCTGAAGACGCAGTTCAAGAGGATCAGGATTGCAGCTCTCAAACCGGTTGTGGTCGGGCAGTTTACCTTCAGCTATTTAATCAAATTATATCATACAGTGAAAGTAGTTCTCTCATACTAATCTTCACACATGTTTGTTCTAATTCCCACACAGTCAAACAACGTTTATTGTCAAACGTAATCAATAACAGCAAAAACGTAAATCGACTTCTAATGACGGGTTTTAACAGACCTCGTCACGCCCTCAATGTATCAAGGTATATTTGACAGTCAATATGTCATTGAATTCAAAACGGTATGATATAACACGGCTACATATCAGACCGTCGTGTAATTTTAAAACAAGAAAACACGATACTATCGTAATGAGTTGTATTTTAGGTGTGAAGTTATTACTTCAAGCATCCCATTGTTTAGTTTAACTTGTATTTGATTGACGTTTCCGTTTTGTTAAATTTCACTGTCAAACGAACTTCAAATTTTTATTCAAATTCATAACTTTGTTTCCTGTTGTTATAAATTTCGTAGGTAGAACTTAATAATATCAAATTTATTAATATTTCTTAATTATTTGAATTGGATTGATTTACAAAAGTCACAAAATTTGCAACTTAAAAAGAAATTATAAAATAAAGTTACCATTCTGTGTAACACGCGTCCGTTTTAAACCTAAAAAGTGACCACCGCTTACGAAACCACGATTTACAACCCACAGTTCTTATTATCTAGTATCAGGCTTTAATCCATTTATCACCGCTTTTGTTTACGATCCTCGCGTATCATCGACTATTAATTATAATGCGTTCTTCACTTCGAACTTTGACGTTCTCGCTGTGTGACAGACCAGAGATAAGAATTTTAATGTTACTCTATACCATTGTACTTCATTTGTAACACAGTATTACACAAAATTAAACTCTACGTACGGAGTCATTAGGTTCAACTGCTACTTCTTACTGAGTTCCTTTGAGTGTCGATACAGTTTGAACTCTTTTGGGTGTAATTATAGGGTTGATTATTCATTTTAGTAGCTGAAGAATTCAAACATTGTTGATGCAAAGTTGAGTTTAAAATTTTGATCGATGTGGTTATAATTGTTTCTGTATCGATTATGCCATTGATAAATATTTCGACTATTGCTCATTTTATTAATGACGTGGAAGCGGAAGAGCGTTCTGGGCGATGCCCTAACGACAGAGTAATGTCACAATTAATAATATTGAACCTGTCAAAACATCTGTCAGCAGGCGCGCACGGAACGTCTGCAATCCATTTGTAACACTATAAACCATTTCTTAATACCTTATTTCATTTTAATTCAAATGATTTGATAAATTACTACATATAAGATATACACACCTACGTATGCAGATACAAAACTTAGCAGCAGGTTTACTCTTCAAGCCTGTCTGTTACTAATGGTCATTTGCCTGATTATATTTGTGTTAACTATCTACATAACAGCATCCTAATTACGTGTCTATTTTTTATCAAAAACATATATAATTAAAAAAGTTATAACATCGCGAAATCATTCCATTTCTATGTATTAAATACATAAATATTTATATCCATGCAGATACTATATCTTATGAATTTATTATTTTAGATATGAAAACCATCACAAACACTTTATACCATTAAAGTGTTTATGATGGTTTTCATACCTCTATTCAAAAAGTAATAATTTCGTTGCATCAATTGAAATCTTCCAGTATTTTCTTGAATAGGCTTCCTTTGGCATGTGCTTAACACGAAACAGTATTTTATTTTCATTCGCGTTAACTTCTTACTTTATCTGAGCCTGCGAAGCGACTGCTACTGCCTCCACTTTGCCTGATCTAAAGCATGAGCAGAATCTAAGAGTCTCATTGCGACTGCTGATAATGTAACAAAGCAGCATGGTGACCCACACTATATAAGCGGCCTATTGAGATTATTCTGCTTATTTGACTGTCTCGGTGGCGCAGCGCTAGCGTATGCGACTGCTGTTCTTGAGATCTCGGGTTCAATTACCGGGTCGGATTAAATGTTTGTATGATCTACAAATGTTTGTTTCGAAGTTTGGATGTTTTCTATGAAAGATATGTATGTATTTACAAAAAAAGACTGATATAAATAAAAAGACAAAGACTATATATATGTATTTATATCAGTTTCTAGTACCCCATAATACAAGCTCTGCTTAGTTTGGGACAAGATGGCGTTGTGTGTTAGATGTCCGAAATATTTATTTATTTATTTACTTATTTATACTACACATGCCTTATTTTCTTGTTAATCTTTCCTATTGACGGCAACTAGGGTTTTAAGAATGGGTCAAGTATACAGTATATAATTGAGGTCCAAATCCACAACCACTAAGTCGTTAATTCAAAGATTTGTCTATCATGCTACCTCCTCTTTTTATCATAATATCTAATTTTTAAAGAACTGCAGATATTCTCCATATCTCAATCATCGAGGCGCGATCGACAGTGTGTAGGTATTGAATGTTTGAAAAAGCTTACTCTGAGATATTTTATTTTCCCGCGCTACTAAAAATAATTATTACAAACTCGATTGGGGCCAGTCCAATTTTATGGGCTGTATTTGGCGAATGGATATAAATTTTCTTGGCGCATTGCAGTGTCAGTGTAATACTCTGATGCATTTTTTATTACAAAATACATACTTTGTTTTGTCATTTTTAGGGTTCCTTCCACAAAGAATAACATGGGACCCTATTACTAAGATTTCGCTGACCCTCTGTCCGTCCGTTTGCCACCAGGCTGTATCTCATGAACTGTGATAGTTAGACAGTTGAAATTTTCAGAGATTTATTTCCTCTGCCGCTATAACAACAAAAAGGTACTAAAAACAGAATAAAATATATATTTAAGGGGGCTCCCAGACACCAACGTGACTTTTTTGCTCATTTTTGCTCGATGTTGAGAACGGCAACGGGTAAACGCTTGAAATGTATAGATAATGGTTCAGAACCATTCCTGCGCGAGTCTAACTCGCACCAGGGCGAATTTTGTTAATGATTCAAACCAAGTGTTTAAAATGATTTCGTTTTCTAGAATCTACATGACGTTCTGCCTTAAGATGTTTTGATGAACTATACTAAATATGACTATTTAATATGACTGTAGACGTTTCATAAAATCATGGTAAAAACTCGGTCTTTGATTAAGTCGTTCAGAGAGCTCTTTTTGTGTCCTAATCAAATTCAAGACAAGGTCTACGGAGTTACAGCTTAGATTTAAAGCAAAAAATAGACCATTGGACTTGAAATGATAAGGTTGATCTATCTATCATAACCGTTACAGTTAAGGCTAAATACCCTTAGTAAGGGAGTAGTAAATTAGCAGTTCCCTAATGGTTGTATCACATCGTCGAACATAACCAGTTTTATAATGGGATCTTACACTTGATGCAATATTAATCATAGATACAAGTCTACTAGGTTTTTAATCTTTTCTAATTAAAGTTTTTTAAATTACTAGAAGGACCAATGCGGTAGTATAGGGGCTGCACTGGTGAAAATATCACAAAGCGTTTGCGAGATCCTTGGATATGTTGTTCAATTGTTTCTCTTAGTGAATGAATGGAGCTTTCATTTTTCAGCTTTTCATTCATGATTTTGAAGTTTATGATATTATATACAACGCCATCAAATCCCAAGGTAAGCGGAGCTTATTTTGTGGGTACTAGATAACTGATTTACTTACATATATACTTTTTTTGAAAATACATAGAATATACCCAAACAAATATTTGCAGATCATACAAACATTTGGAAACATTTCAAAATGCTAGAATGGTGATTGTTTTGGAGATATGGCAGAGTTAGGAGGAAATAGCGCTTATTAGTTTGATAAAATTAAATTATTATGTTTAAATTAAACTTAATTATTGACAGGAAAGAATCAACTATAACATGACAATATAACACTTTAAGAAAGAAGTTAATATAAAGTTTAATTTATAATTTCAACTCATTTTTAAACAACAACCAAGTTTTCTACAATACTTAGGAAAGTCGTAACAAAAGCATTGAATTGTAGGTCCACATTGACGAAAATACTTCGAAATTTGGCACCTGAAATTGGTGTATAATATCATATAATCAGTCTCTTTTCCCGCGTTTATGCATTGCGGGCTAAAGCAATCATGGAACCGGTCAGTTCAACGCAAACCCATCATTCTCGGAGTTATGATTGGTGTAACTATACCCGTTAGCACTTATACACCTAATTAGCATTTGATAGTTGGTCATTGAAGTGTGGATGCAATTTAAAAGAAAAAAATACACCATAACAGGAAGGTAATTATTTATTTTCATGAACCTCGAAAAGGCGGTGTTTCTCGATCTTGATGTGCTTTTTTTTCGTTGTCATTTATGATCATATATTGATGTGGAAAATGTTTTTCTTTGTATAAGAGTGAATAAAAAAATATAATTATAAGACCAGGAACATCAACACGTAACAGCAAAAATTTTCCCATACTATACCTACCTAGGTGTAAAATAACTTTAACACTCTATTATATATATTACACATAAAGAAGCTAAGCTTTTCTGAGTAAAATAAAATCACAGAAAAAAAGATAACCAAATTCTGGCGATGTCATGTATATTTTTTTGGGTACAAAACGTTAAAATATATGTAATAGTAGGGTACTACTATCAGTCAATAAATTGTGATCGGCGACTAAATTAGGGTTAATAGCTGCAATCTTTTCAGATCAAAATACAATATTGATATCCATTGATTGAATATAAATAGGCATCAAAGGGTCAGGTATAAGTGCATATATAATTATAATAAGTTTAGTGTAGTGTACGTTTTCTTAAAAATGTTTCTATTTTTATATTTTAAATAAAAACTGGAGGTTAGTGTGTTCTATTGGATTTTATTGCTAATATTTTTTGTGTTTACATAAAAAATAAATTATAAAAACAAAGGTGGTTAGGTTATTTATTATATATTTTATCATAATTTGATTACTCTGTATATTCGTAAATATAAACATTCAGAGGGAGTTATCCTGTGGTTGCAAAAGTCAGAGAATGAATATAGTTACTAAGCTAAATATTTCATCTTCAGGTATCTAGGCATCTTTTAAGATATCTATATAACTAAGTAAGAGACCCAAGGACCGACCTCCTCTTGTTATAGTGCCTAACTACATTGATTTTTGAAAAATTAAATGTTATGGTCATCTCAGTAAGTAAATATGTAAAGTTCAAGTAACTTTAAACACCAAGATCGATAATGTCCCCCAGTTCAATTTCCACTAAAATTAACGGCACCGTATAAACCAGAGAAGCAACGAACCGTAACGGAATTTAAATAGTCTAAAGACGCCTTTAGTGCCGCGGACTCGAACACCCGGAATCCATCGATACTTAAATGATATATCTCAATAACCATACAAAGCAATTTTATACTTAATATAACAAGTATAAGATCTATTTTTCATTGCATTCTATTTGTTACAATTTTCCAATATTGGTCGAGAAAAATCATTATTAACTAAGTTAAACGAACTCTGTCTAGTGAAATTAATATTAAAATTCTTAAATAAGTTATTGAATAGTTTAGTGGGAACCGATTTTTCCAATTTTTCTGCTGATTTGAATGTGACAATCGATTAAAATATTTTTCGTCTGTCGAACTATGACAGTGACGGATTCACTTTGTATTGTTTGAATTTAATATTCACATTCACTTGGGAAATATAATCAATATCAAAATCGATACTACGCTAGATTAAACCTGGCTTATTTTAAACGACAGTCGTTATTTATTACTCACTATACATTATGAAGGGAAACCAGTGCGACTATTGTCAAACTCATGTATCCAAACACAAGTATCGTATATGTCAAGAATAAATCGGAGGAGATCATAATTGACGCATTAGGATTAATTAGTTGGGTCTTCAGATTAGTTTTGTCACACACTATGAGACCGACATACCGAATTACATTTAGAGTTGATTTTCACCAATAACGTAATATTTGTTCTGGGTGGGACTATTACTCGACCAACAGATATGTTATTTAAGTATACCAAGTACGTTTGTTATGTCCTTTTACAGGAAATTCAATTCAGTGGGTATTGGTGACCAGAACTTTATAGAAAGCCTATTTACAGTTGTGTACTGACGTCTTTCGAAATGATGATGACGATAGGTGACGATTCTGGTTTATTCTAGAAGAATATATTTTTATCTTTTCTTTTTAAAAAACAACTCCCGCATTATTAATAAATATCCTGTGTCGCGGAGAACTTTACAAACGCACATGAAATGGACACAAACACCCGACTTAGGACAACAAATTGTGGATCACACAAATTTGTGTCAAATGTAGGATTTGAACCCCAAGACACTTGACGAGGTAAAAATAAGGCGCGGCTAACGATTAAACCACCAAGCCAACCGTGAACACAAATAGGTATTGGATTCTAGGTATATTGTCTAAGCGGTTGATCTGGAGGTTTGAAGGTAGCATTCTGTGAAAACAAATTAAAAATTAAACACTCGGGTAGTCTAGCAGTTCGAGGGCTTCGAACCACTCGTATTTAAGTAAAGTTTCTGATTGCGTTCGTTTTATTTACAAAGAGATTAAAACACACACAGAAGTATTTTGATACATATTTTTTGTTGAAGGTGTAAACTCAACTAATTAATGAATTTACAACACGAAATAAAATTTGAACTAAATTTTTTCTTATTTAATAACTTACCTTTAGCTATCATATACAACAAAATGTTAAAAAAAATTGATTTCAATTAACCCAAAAAGTTTTTTACAATTATAAGAACAATTCTTTGTTTTCTTTAATTTTTATTCTTATTTAACTCGATTTGAAAATTTTAACAATATAAGTATATTTGATTTTTAATAACTATACCTCATTAATTACTATACTTGATTGTTAATCTAGGTTTGTTTTGGAAATATTAAAAGGCTCCGATGGTAAGTTAATAAAATCTTTACACAGTTCACATAAATTAATTTACTTTGAAGATTTTAAACCTGGGTTTTAAAGTCTAGGTAGGAATACTAATAGGTATATAGGAATTCTAAATTGTTTTTTAAATCCCGTTTACCGTTAAAACTTGTATTTTAAGTTTCGTTTATTTTCAATACATTATTCTTGTAATTTCAACGGTTCTTTGATACTTCTTTTAATCAATAAATAGGAGATCTAGATGGTAGTGAAAAGTTAGTAGAAATTAGGTATCAATTTAATAAGCATATCTATATTTTTTACTAAATAAAGCAAATTTTTTACTTACAACTTTTTACAAAAAATATATATTTAATTATATAGCTATAAATAGGAGAACTGTAGAATTTTAATAAAAAAATGCGGATCTTATATGAATTATGATCAAATTTTAAGCATTGGGCGGCTACCAGCTTATGTAAATGCTAATGTATAATGTGTTCATAAAAATGAAAAATAGGTTTATATTTTTTTTAAATATAAATTACTTTACATTCACAATATGATGTTCATTTAATTTATGGTAGTTTCATCTGTCTGTGTATTTTGTAATATTGCAGCATAGGATCTAGAGACCAAAAATTTAATTTAATCTTAAGATATTTTTTTCTAACGCCTGCACTTTTAATTATCTGCATAATATTTACGTATTATTATCAACTAGTTGACCCGGTGAACTTCGTTCCACCATATTTTTCTTTCGTAAATATTCTCTAAAATTTTTTTTTAAGTAATTTTTGCACGCCTCAGCTTCCCACAGGTAGTGTACAGTAACGAATAAAAAATTTCTGCTTTTCCGGTTATTTTTCTTTTGTATACATACCTTGTCTTAACAATAACGAACATATAGTAAAAATATCCAAATTGGTGTCGTCGATCGGAAGTTATGCGTGATTCGCGATTTATTTTTATTTATATAAAATTTTTTATCGACGTAAATACCTAAGTTTACGTTACGTCCTGAGCTTGTAGCAATTACCGAGTTAATAACACTAATTATAGTTGTAATGCTATAACCCTCTACATAAACGGCCCCTTTTATTAGTAATATCACGATTTTGAGTCGGTGATGGCAGTTTACTGTTCTTTTAATCATTAACTACTGGATACAGACTTCTCCTAAGAAAGGATACTGTAGCCTACTAGGTACACCACACTGGCTATTCATGGGATGAATAGGGATGGAGACACTTTGAATTCTAAATCCGTTACCACACAAAGATATTCTATTAATATTGGTAGTGGTATTCAGTTCTACACCAAGTCTCACTACCCATATTCATACCCCATTCAGAGAGCGAACTACTCACGCGAAAATCTCTGCAATGAGAAGGAAATCTTAAAACAAACCTCTACCAACCCGTCTAGCAAGCGTGATATAATAGTATATCAAAACCTCATTGTCAAGGAGAGGCCTAAGTCCAGTAGTAGACAGTTAAAAGCTGTTGATGATTTGGTTATTTTAGTTTTTTTTAGTTAGTTTAAAGCTGTTGATACTTTAGTTAGTTATAGAGTATCTGGATAGTCTAGTATAACGGTTTCAATAAGCGCTTCCTAGATGGTAGATGATCCTTCGCCTTTTCTTCCAGACTTTGACGTGCCCAAAACGGTCCATAATTGTTTCCTCTAAAAAGTTTGTTAACGTCGTTATATTCATTATGGAGTGCAATAAACGACTTGGATTTTAATTTTAATTTGATACATACTTATTCCCATAAGTGTTAATCACTATATCCCTTCAGTGTACCTCTTTTAACAGTGGCAATAATACAACTAGCTATCATTTTAATGGGTCAGTGAAGACCCGATGATACAATACAAATAAATAATAATAATAAAAACAATGGTGTTAAAACATTTTTTCACTGCTTTTTTCCAAAAGAGTGAGGTTACTGGACCTCAAACCCTAACCTTGAATCTTGACACAAACGTTGACAGTACACTTCTTACACTTGAGTATTGGGTGACCATAGGCGGCGGCAGTTACTTACCATTAGCTACCCCGTCTCTTCATTTTATCCATTTGTACCACTAAACATATTAAGAGAAGCGTATTTGTAAAGTTATCTATACTAATTTTAGATTAGAAAGTCATTTATCTTTTTTCTTTTAAAAGACAACTCCCGCATTAGGAATATACATTCCTGTGTCGTGGGGATCTTTACAAACATACATGAAACGGACACAGAACACACCCAGACTTAGAGAGCAACAATTTATGGATCACTCAAAGGGTTGGATTTGAACCCACAACTCTTAGCGCAGTAGGAATTGGTGTGGCGACCACTGAAACCACTAGGCCAACCGTGTAGTCAGCTTTATATGTCTATAATTTATCTGTCTGTTTGATAACTTGAAATATGTTGTGCTCTTATATCACTCAAGTTCTTCTTACTAGACGTTACCAATGGCAATATACGTAAGTGTTTCAGTCACAAGTTTTTTATACAATCGGTAACTATTCTTATAAACAGTAATTGCGTGGGTAGCCACGTCAAATTAAGTAAGTATTTAAAGTATTTCAGACATCTAACACACAATACCATCTAGTCCCAAGCTAAGCAGAGCTTGTGTTATGGGTACCAGACAACTGATATAAATACATATATATTATTTTTTGTAAATATACATATTATACATAGAAAACGCCCAAACTCTGAAACAAATATTAACAGATCATACAAACAATTGATCCAACCCGGGAATCGAACCCGAGACTTCAAGTGCAGCAGTTGCATACGCTACCACTACGCCACCAAGGCAGTCAAATTAAAATATGCCCATGATTTGACACCACCCTTAGGTATTATTATTATTACAAACACGGATTTAAATACATTTGATAATCGGAAGCAATCAATCAACAGTCTTAAGTAGTCTACTATAGGAAATAGGCCTCACTTTAGCAAGAAGTATGTATACGTGAAACGTATGTAAACTTATGAAACATGTAAATAGAATGTAAGTTCTAAAGATTAAATTTGCTACATACAATGTAGGTTTATATCTGACTAAACAAATAGTTGTGACACGTAGTGTATCGACATTCCTACAGAGGGTGCTGTCGAAGTGGAGGCTCGACAGAATGTGACAGGGGTCGACATGCTCACTTCATTAATTCTTAACCTACACTGATCAATGGCGACTCTGGACATGTTTAGTGACGTAATGTTAGTGAAATAATTCCAAAGAAAATTGAGAAGAAGTGAATAGCTTAGTTGCACTTGGTGATTCGAAACAATCACCGAGAGCAAGCAACGACGGTGCGGTCAGTTCCTGGATGGGTGACTGCTCGTGGTATGAAACCTTGAACATCTCCGTAATTTGAAGGTCATGTCAAGCACTCGGTCCCGGTTGTTATCATATGAAACTTAGCTGGAGGCCTTTGGGCGCCCTAAAAACATCCAAGCGTGAGGGCGTATGGCCCCGGATACTTCATCTGGGCCCGAACCGGTACGAGGACCGAGTTTACCACTATGGAGGCGACGGGGGGGCGGCCCGCGACGGGGCCCAAGGAAGAGCAGGGCCTTCGTCTTGTCCAGGGCCACCCGTAAGCCCAGCGCCTCGATGCACCCGACTACCAGAGAGACTCCCCTGGTGGCCAGGCACGCCGCCTCCTGAAAGTTCGATATGGCCTTAGCCCTGTTCTAAGACGAGATCCGCTGGTCAAGTACGGGTTGGGGACTGACAAGATAATGTTGTCGCTACGTAATCCTGCCGTTAGATATTTTTTAAGCAGACTAAAGGCTTCCATGCTTACGAAGTCTGAAACTTTAGATCAACCTCTTTAATTGGTTTAAAACACATAAGTTTGAAATTAAACAACGTTATGTAAATTAGACATAATATTTCTTTTATGTTAAGTGCAACTTACAATGAAGGCTTTTGTATCCAACTAAGCCACTGGGCTTATTTTGCCATTTAACATAAGTATTCGATCAAGATTCATAACCTGTACTTGAAGTCTATAGATGGATTAGTTACTTAGTCAGATGTAGACTTGCTGATATTTCAGTATTTTTTTTAATTCATTATGAAAAGGGAACGAAACCTTACGTTTTCAAGATGGCCTTTCCTCTAAGTCCATAGTCTATCCCCTTTTTTGATGATTTGAATGAGCTACTAAAAGACTGATTAATTGGAGGTTAAATTTTGTAAATTAAAAATTTAATTGCCTTTGTTTAGTATTATAAATTATCTCATGATTTTAATTACAAGTAAATGGTTGTGATAATGACCGTCAATTAGTAGGCCTGGCGGTAAGTCCGTTTTAAGAGAGACAATGTACCAGATTTTTTAATTAGTTTATTGCAGTAGCAATAGTTTAATCTTATAAAAAGAACGTGGGAAGTAGTGTAGTTTATAGTACAATAACAATCACTAAAATAAAACTCACATTTTGAGAAAATTGTAGATTCATAATAAACTATTCTATGGATTTTAAATGGATTGCAGCTTTTTAAGCTCGATTAGCTTATTTCAGAAAGTGATAAGGTATTAATACCGTAGTTCATAGTAAAGATTGAAGCTGAAGCTAAAAAGAAAAAGGGATGAAGAGATAAGAAACTATAATACTCAATAAGATTCAAGATTCTTAAATAATATATATCCAAGTTTAGAAACAAAGCTAGGTAAACTTAACAATTTTACTGTTTACAACTAATTTCTCTTGTGATATCATTTTAAGGTATATTACTATCTAACACCAGTACAGTTCATAGTATTACAGATATTTGATCGACAAAAAGAATCGACATAGCAATTGTTAGTCAGAGTACAACTGCCACAACCGCACAGTGGGGCGAACCGCGGCCGCGTAGGAAACAAAACCGACAGATATTAATGGTTATATGGAAAAAATATTGTGTTGCGTTTTCGTTTCCCCAGCTTTTAAAGCGCAATAAACATTGTGCAATTAAAACGCCAATCGCAGATTGATGGATTGATTAATTCCAGTGACAGTTATTTTTCTTTTGTTTGGTAGGATTTTTACTCTAGAATAATATTTTAACAGAGAGCTTTCAAAATACATATTCAGTATTGAATTACATTATATTTTTTCTGATTATAGAAATACTTAATAACAGATCTGAGCTTAAAAGTTGAGGTCTGAACCCCTGTGCCTTAGAGAGCACGTAAAGCTGTCGGACCTGCGCCTGATCTCTCCCCATAAAAGTAGAAGAGAAGAAATTAAAGAGTATAAAACCCGACTATGTAGGCAATTTGATAAAATTTATATGGCCTCTGTTACCCGGCTCATTATTAAAAATCTTTTGGTACTTCATTCATTCATTTGGATTCACCCTAGTCGGGTAAAACATAAAAGCTCAGAAGAGTTCTATGATTTATCTATTCCGTGTGAAACCATGCGCTGCTGGCTTCACTGGATTGGTAGTAGAGTCATTGCAGTCACCACGAGATTGGTAATACAGCCAGACATAAAATTTCACTTCACTCATTGAAAATATTTATTTTTTGGTTGCGAAATTAGAAAGTCATATCCGATTTCTGGATTAGTTGTTAAAACTATCAACATTTTTATTTCTACCCTTAATCACACTTTTATTCAATATAGGTAACAGATAAAGACCTCTATTCGTGTATGTGCATTAATTAAACTAAACTAGTGTAAAAAAAATAACAAAACGTGCAGTTACTGGCTACTTGATACGAAGTCCAATTATAAGATAGGACGATATTCCAACATGATTGGACTTACAGATTTATGAACCAATGCATAGTGAATTGCTAACCGGTTAAAATGGCGGCGAAGGCTTGTCATTCCGTAATTGGTTAATTATTATCAGCACACTGGGCGGGGCCATGCGTGCATGGTATTATAAAGTTTTGGTGGCTTTTGTACTTTCCACATTGCCTGAAATGTAATTGTAATTAAGACACCTAAGCCTTTAACGTAATGTAAAAAAAAAACTTAGGTTAAATTTAACTCAAATACTGATCTTTAGGTTAAAGGTATATAAACTCAAACACCATCATGTTTTTTTATATAGAAACAATAAAAAAAATTGAATTCTTTATTTTGTGTTACTGTTTATCAATATAGTCTAGCAAACTAAATAATACGAAGATATAAAGGTGGAATACATAAGAAAATTAAATTATCCTTATAAGAAACGCATTTATAGCCATACGTGGAGTCTAAACACATCATTAGGTACATGATTAATGAGGTCTGGCCCACGACCCAGGGGAGCCTAGGCGTCAAACGTAATGTTCTATTCATAATTATGAGTTCTTTTAAACACGTTACATAACTAAAAACTCGTGTTAGTTAGTTAGCTAGTCTAAAAAAAGAATGAATTTATATAATAGTCTTATTGTGAATACTCCTTTAGACTAAATTTGTCTTATAGATAAATAACACCTACATACTTAGTTTTTTTTTGTAATTATTTTCTATGTATCGTCTTCGAAATTTACAATGCATTGTTGAATTGTTTCTTTATTTATATAGCTAGAATAACGAAATATTATAACAAATAATAGTTTCTTAATATTGTTTGAAATCAACTTGAATAAAAATCAGATGCTTTCATTAAAAACTTTAAGAAGGCAAAAATAAATGATAATAAAACATGAGTGTAAATGAATAGGTATATTTTGTTCACCCTCAAAAATATTAACTTTAATAAATCGAAATTTCTTTGAATCTAAGGGGTTTGATTTAATATATTTGCAGACAGAGCTAGAGACAGAGGTAGAGTTATTTAAAAAATAACAAAATACTAAATTATTTTAATATACATTAATACTCCTGAGAGGAGACCCGAGCCCAGCAGTGGGACATTATGGGTTGTTGTTGTTGTATACATTAACACACGCTATGATACTGTTAATATTTTGTAGTCTGACTTTCATAGTATATACCGCTACAATGATCTCCGTGTATGAACAATAATGAAATTAACTCATTCACTACTGATTCTTGTCTCTCTTAATTATATCACTGTGAATCATCACCATTCAACAAAAGTTGAAGTAAATGATGAGATTTATTTAAAACGCACTCAAGTATTCATAATTAGATATGTTTAATGCACAGTGGTTTATTCGTTGATTTAGCCGGTCAAAATATGTACAAACAAAATCAAGATGGTGCGAGGAACGCACGTCGGTTTCTGACGTTGTTCAGAGAGGAATGATCGGTTTGTTTTCAGATGTCGTGGCAGTGCGAGCCACTCGTTTCATCAGACGTTCACCTTTGCGTTTATTTTAACTCATAGATAATTAAAATAATTAACCAAAGTACTTTAATGTAGATACGACTTTTTGGCTATTTATTCCGTTTAAATAAACTTTTATCCACAAGTTGCTTTGCGGTTGCATCGATGACCGGATTTTTAAATTCGTCACAATGTCTTGATAACGCATTGAAAATTGTTTACTTAATAACGTTAGATGTATTTAGGAGTTAGAGATTCTAGGAATTGATATAATATTTTAGTTCTATTCCTGTCATAATATCTCAATATGAACGACGATGTCTGATTCAATATAGAGTTAAGTTGAACATATCATCACATGCCTACTGTCCGACGACGTAAAGAGAAGCGCGCGTGCGTACACCAGCTGTCACTCGCCAATGTTTGCGTCTGCTAAGCACTCACGTGGATTAAACAAATCCAAGAGCTAAGAACTAAATCCCAAATAAACTTCCACTTATTCCTCTATTAGACGCTGATACGAATAGTTTACAAGATTATGAAATTAACTTAAATTATATGCCCTAAATTTTTACATACAGGATATTTAATTTAACATCACATACAGACTTATAGCCCTAAGCTTCGGTTCTAATTTATAATATTTTAGTGTGGGATAATCTGCTACACGTTACGATTTAATATAGTTTAACGTAAACAATCTCTTTCCCCGCAGTTGGTTCATCAGTCGGCCAACAAATTAGTTGGTGTCACTACAATAATATACAATAAGGAGTGCACAGTGCTACGAACACCACAGGCCGTCGCATAAATCGCTCAACACAGCAGAGTAATGTTTTGTATGGAGATTTCTTTCGACAATACTCCGCTAGACGTGTGGTGGGCTTTATCTACTCTTAATAAATGTTGGTAATTCATTAGCGTTGCTGTTTTTTCTTTAATCGGTAATGTACCTACTGAGCTTTCATATTTGGTTACTTTCTATTCTTGTAATACAAAACAGTATTATTATGTCAAAATTAAATTTTACGCTATTGATAAGGTCAAAACCAAATTACTAACTACATGTTATGATATCATAATCTATTCCTAGCTCCAAACAGCAAAACATTTCCAGTCTCGCCAACTTCGAGGTCTTTATACACTGCAGTCTACGTCATCTTTGTTTGTAGATACAATGCACACGACTGGGTATTTAATACATTCATTATATTTTCCATAGCTGCATAGCGTCCATACTATTCTTTTAAATGTTGCGACATGAACACCGCAAGTGGTATTATTTAAAACAACTCGGTCTAATAACAAAGCAAGTCTTCAAAGACAACATAAATCATTGGTCTGTGCGAAAAGTGCAAATGTCGAAAAATGGGGTACCTTTTCAAGGTCAATTAGCACGTTTGTAACATTTTTTGTCCACGGTTTGGCACATTGTGTTTTAGAATAAAGACCGAAAGACTTTCTTTGAAATACGCTAGAACGATAATTTCACTAACGCATGCATTGGGAACTTTGTGTTGTACTAATACTTTTACTTTTTTTATAACGAATGATAATGATAATTGGTCCGAAAGGCAGGTCCGAAGAAAATTTGCAAAAGCCCTTTTACTTTTGCAAATTTGCATGACGCAGACCTACAGTGGGCAGGTAGTGTCTTGTAATCGGACGATTTGTCTTATTGTCGGAGATGTCGTTTGTGTGCATAGACCGCAACTGTGCTCGAGATAAAAGTAATACATTAAGTGAAATGGAAGGTGGTTGTGTGCTCGCTGCAGTAGGTCTGGCCCCCAACATTAGGTTTGACTAATTCAAACAAAAAACATTTTACAATTAAACTTCTTAATATTAGTGACGCTAATAAATTAGTGACCATTTAAAACTATTAATGCTATAGTTGCCAAACGCGGAGTTAAGTTATAAATAAGCGAATCATAAAAGACTGGTTTGACCAGATTTATTGTTAAATTAATATTCAATTAGCTTTCCGCACATGACGCTCTGTTGCGTTGGGCGTACGTATTATTAAATTTAATTTATGGCATCATTTACTGGCCGATATTTTTTAAGTTATTACCGGTCCCACGGCGTCGTACATAATTAAGCTTCGAACTTCAGATGCTAGGAAGTCATCGAATAGTTTTAGAACATTTCTTGCTATCGATTTAGATGTGCGCTGCAAGTATACATTCCATTTTTATTTTTAAAAGTTTTATATTTTCAAGTAATAAAAGTATCTACCTATATATATATTTTAAACAAAATCTCATAATTTAAAGTAAATAAACAAAATAGATACATAAGAATTAACTTTAAAAAATATTGAAATTAAATTGAAGTTTATTTGAAAGAATATATGTAATTTTAAATTAAGAAGTTATTAAAAAAAGTTCACCAGGTAGACAATCAAAACTAACCAGTATAACTTGAACTCTCATTGTAAGGACTTTCTTGAAGGATTTATAAAACAATATATAATGGACATTATACGTAAGCCCACTGCCGTTTTTATATTTTTACTGTTTATGTTTATATCACACATTATTTAAAAAGAGATGAAATAGGTGATGGTCAAACTTATTAACTATTGAGAAATAAGTATACAAAACTGAAAAATGTCTATAAAACAGTTAGATATTGTAAATAAATCAATTACATTCTTGACACAAAAAAAGCGATATAAATGTACAAAAAATTTAAAAAAAATTACAACTATAATTATGACAAATGTACCCTGAGAGACTTAACGATAAATCACGGTGCGATCATACATAGCTTGCTTACCAAGGTTTTATACTTAACTTCCTATAAATAACTCGCAGCGGTTACCGGTTTGGTCCGTTAAGGTACTAAGCAAACGTAGATAGATAGGTGATTAGTCTCTCAGATAACAATCTGGACTAAAGTCACTTTTGCTAAGTAGCAAATATACAGAGTGCAACATAAATATCTCGAGATTGAAATCTTTTATGGACATAGTTCTAATTTAATGTTTGGAGACCTGGAAATGTGTTTTCAAAACATGTTGAAATAGTATTACAAAAATAGAGTAAAGATTGTCTAAGACAACAAAGATGCTTTTAATGCCCTGTTTCTAGAATTAAAAAAATGTATATTGCCTGCGTCTGGTGACGGATTACAGGTATCGATTAAGAATGCAAGTAGTCCTAAAACGCCTTTACAAGGCCTATGTCCTTCAGCACAGGCCTAGAATATTGAGTATTAGGGGTACTGGTAGTATCGTGTGGAGATGTGAAATAGTCATTAAATTGACATAATTTATACTGAAAGTAATAGTTTTATACTGTAACTTAAATTAGTAAATTATATATATTGTAGCTATATTTTCAAAAAGAATATAACAGTGAACTAAATAGATCATCGAAAATACTCCACTAAGAATTTATTAACTGCGTGGTCTGCAAGGCACAGGCACGGGCGCACGTATAAATTTATTGCGTGTTATGTAAATGTGTACAGGTTATTAGTGTCCTTAATATTTCTACGTCGTGATTAGTACTCACTGAGAACGTGAGAAATCTACGCTTAATTTGCCAGCTTCGTGCCCGCTTCGGGTCCGAATCGGACAATCTTCGGATTCTCTTTATGGATCGACGATTACGTACCTGCGCTTGCGCTGCGCAATCCACTACTATTTGCAATTCCTCATTATTATAATAAATCTCAAGTGATATCTTCAGAGGAGAATTAACTAATTTCCTCTGTATGTTGAAGTTAATAATGGTAAGGCAACGAGCCAAATAATAACTAGCGCCGACTAAGAGCCACTGACATTTGGAGTAACATAACACAATCTAGTGGGTTGGTTGATGACATAATTTGAAACGTGCGTGCGTGTGGATATCATCGTTATAATTCATTACGTTTGAAACACTACCATAACTCTCAGTCGAAATGTGTAGCGTCTTCATAAATGTACATTAAATAATTGCATTAGCAGATTACATAAGTTTGCATGAATTTATATTAAAAGGGCTCTAAATCAAACAGACATTATGAGAAATTAATAAATAATGTGCAAGATATTAAAATCTATTAAAAACGCTAACATTATTAAACTTGAGATTTTTTCAATGAATAATGTAAGTTTTATTTTTTCTATCATTTGTATGTTGAAATAAAATCAGTATTATATATTACAATGTTACTTTGCCACTTATAAAAATTGAGCAGTAAATGTAAACGTGATGTACGTTTAAGACGGTCCATCCTTTACCATAATTTCACTAAAAACAATAAACGATCGACGACTAACTCCAAACTTCAGAAACGTCGTAATTTTAGTCAAAAAGTCAATCGAACACTCACGGGATTCCATTAAAAATAAAAAGGAAAAACTCAATGGTTAAGTAAATCAAAAGTTTCGTAAAGTGGCACCGCGGGACAGACTGACACATTGCAGTGATAGCTGGCCGGAGATATAGCGCCCAGAAAAAAAAATATTCCAATAAAAGTACACGAACGCGGGTAGCTTTAAAAAGACTTGATAGGTAGGCGACACATACGAATAAATGCCTACACAGTAGAATGCAGTTCGCGTAAAGGAAATTAAACGTTGCTGAGATTGAAGATATTTTTACACTAACGTTTGTTTACTTATATTTTTATATTAACATTTGTTTGCTTAAGTCGGTTGGGTTTTGAAATGCTTTAATCCTATTTATTCTAGTCTGTTATAGCTCTTTAATCTACCGCTACTTCGTACAAACCTGATTGTAACAACCACTCCGTTTAGCTGCCGCTTATCGGATCGGTGGAACTAAAGTTAGAAATGTACAATCTGCTGTCCATTTTATAAATGTACATGAATATCGTTATAATCAGTCATGCTTTTCTAATTTTACGTTTGTCAGTGAATTCAAAAACTATAGAACTGTCTTCTATCGAATCCTTTACCTAATAAATCACCTTTCTTTAAGAATGAGACGATAATATTTATTTGCATAAACATGTGTGTTTTTACATTTATAGGTATGTAAGATGTAATAGAAATTATATCAAGTTATTAAGTGTTTGCATATAAAGTAGTAGCTACGCAAATATAGTTAATATATTTCAATTAGCAAATTTTCAATAAATAATATTTCTAATAATAGATTATTCTATACATAAATTATTTATTAAAATAAGAAATTTTTAATCTTAAAGAGTAATAATACTCTATATTTTATTACGCATATGAAGTTAGTTACGCAAACGGAACAGAATCCTAAATTATATATATATTAAGATTGAAATACTGAAATTATATCAGCCGTTAGTCATTGCCAAAAGCGCTTTCCGTGCATATAAGTCAACACTGAATGATACATTTGAAATGAATGACATAAGAACGCGACTAATTCATCAAATAATAATAAATTTATATCCATCAGATTGTGTCAGTGGAATATTTCACGCAAACTGTATGTGGTTTTGAATTCCAATATGGAAATTATTTAAACCCACCTTTCAACTGTCTTCGCGTCTGTCATACGTACGTCAAACAGACCCACACGACTTCAGTTTGCTTTGTTTTCACATGCAGGTGAATTCATCCACTTGTTACTTTAAATCTATTATTATGCTACGAATATTATGAAATGAAATATATATATAACAGTAATTTAAATTGACTCCATTCCTCAACGGTTGTAAATAGGATCCTTATTTAAACACCTATTAACATATAGATAAAAATGAACTCTACTATGATTTAGAACAATGTTTTAAAAAAGTGATAATCTATACATCTTTACGAAAAAATAAAATTGGAGTTTCTGTTTGTAATATTAAAATAACCGCTTTATCTAATCTTTTTATACTAAAATAATATTATTTACAATTTATATCTGTCTGTCTGGTTATTCGGGTAATCTCTGGAACGGTTGGAATGATTTTGACGGAATTTGCACTGAAAGATAGCTGATAATATTAGAAGTAACTTAGGCTTCTTTTTAGACCAGTTTTGCCCTCACATGGTTGTTGTTACAGACCACAACAGCACGGAGCTAACACAATAGAAAAGCTTATGGAAGTAACAAAACATTTGGAAAATTTGTACATTCATGCCATTTATTTTACTAATATTTTCAGAGAAAATATAACAGTAATGCAATTATGTGCAAATTAAAACATATTTTTTTACAATATGTTACTTATGTCCAGGAGTGGACTACAAGAGGCTGATGATGACGATGATCATGATTGTATTTTACTGTCTATCCACTCATATTCGTTTTGTGAGTATCGTAAGAGTTGACTATCAAATCATTTAGGATGACAATGCTACAAGGAGAATCGAGACTTGACAATAATTCTATACCAACCTGTCTGGGCAGCATAGTGGCCGAACCTCTTTTCTAAGGAAGTGCCTATTTACGGCTGTTGATGATTCTATTATAGAATACATTCGATGTTCAAAATATTTTAGTCATAAATTGAAAACAATATTCTGGGTAACAAGTTTAAAAATTCACCCGCTAACTAAATATTAATGTGTTTGTCCACGTATTGAATATTGTCGGATGACCTGTTTGACGATGCACCGACTACACGTAATAGGCAGATGTTATTCATTCAACTTCAACCTAGACTCCATGGCAACTGATTGAATTGTCTGTGGATGTGTGAATCAAATTCGAAAACGTATAAAATATTTCGCCCGATGAACTGAGTTTTCGATGCAGCTGAGCATTGTATAAATTTGTGACCATTTTGCTTTGCAAATGGCCAAAAATATGAACTGGAACTCAGTGACTGTGCTGTCTAGAGTAGCGCCAGTTTTCACCTGATCTATTATCAAAACCTACTCGTATATACTAGGATTTCGGTTTTTTAAACACTGTACTGTATTTTTAAATAAAGTTTCTAAAACGTAAAGCGGTACCAAGCTTCTTCCTGGTATATAAAAACTAACGGTTCATATTACAAAATTATTTCCACTCTTGGTTATGGATTAACTGAAATTCGTTTCCGTCCCTTATTCCCTTGTAGAAAGGGCAAAAAACTAAAAAATAGGATAATATAGCAAAAAATTATGAAAGGACAACGTCTTTAGTAGTGCAAGTATAAATTTCTATATTCTTCCTTTCTTAAATAATATGTGATGATTTTATTTTACTTACTTTTTCAATACAAAAAATATGTTCACTATTTTTTTTTTCATTTCTATAGCTCCTTGGAATAGACCCTAAAATGTGTACTCACTATATATGCCCATTAAATACTTTACAGTTAAATAAGGGAAAAAAGCAGGATAAATAATTTGAAAGAGGTATTTTAGAAACCAGTTATATCTTCCATATTACTTCTTCATACAGATGAACAATTACCAAAATGGCATCAAAGCAAAAATGATGAAAACTTTACACGGCAGCTCTTCTTATTTAAAAACTACTCATTGCAGAAGAAGTAATGTGTTGTTGTGTGTCCATAGCACTTCATAGCACCCTGCACGATGATAAATCTCTTCAAGCAGTCCTGCTATACCAGCTCACATAATCATTTCTTATCTTTTTCATTTTATTGTAACTAATAACACCGCGCTACTTTGTCTGCTCCTCTGAAAAGGAATACATTTCCCTCGTTTCAACAATATTTCGCATTGATGTTGGAGTCTTTTTGCTTGTATCATGATTTAAAATAGCATATATCTTTCCTCAATAAATGGGCTATCTAACAATAAAATAATTTTCGACCTCAACCATTAGCCACTTTTTTTTTTTTTTTTTATGTGGTGGAATGCCTTTACGCACTTCGCTCCCCCCCGCGGGGACAGGGGTTCGCTTTGTGTGGGACTCCTGACTGACTCCAGCCAGACTACCCACTAAACCACTACGGTGTGCCACTCTGCGCCTGACACGGGAGATATCCGGGAACCGCTTTCTTACGCCATCCGGAACCACTACCCCCTGGGATAACCAAGTCTTAACGAATAAACTCTTCACTTTTATAAATATATTATAATAATAATAATAACTATTAATAAATAATAATTATAATATTTGTATTCCTTGATAAAAAATTCAATATCATCTCATCCTTATTTTTATTATGTCTCTACAATGTCCCCGTAAATTTTCGAAATCTTCTGATTCCTATAAACTCTGCCCCCATTTAACGGGATCTTTTAATTGTAATAAGTACATGTTACTAGAAACTATCATACTAATTTAAATAACGAAAACGCACACCGTCAATTAGTAACATGAAGTCTATCCCTTATTTACAAACTAACAGTGTGAAACTCACTTGAAGATACAATCAACAATTATACGGCTTATGTATAATACAGATAAAATAACTTTTTGACATTTTTATTGCGTACTATATTCTCGTGTAGAAATATCATTAGTCAAAAGCTTTGATCTCATATCTTGGAATATTTTTATCTGTAGTACCATAGTAAGCGCCGATAGAGCGATCATATAACATTTTAAAGAGTAAATGTTCAAGATATCAATTATTTTTATGATCATGTTATGTGTAGTACAAAGAGAAAGTAATTAAATTCAAGATTTGACGATAAAAATGAAGGATATGCTAAGAATATAAGACTACTGTTATAGAGTCTTGCAAACAAAACACTATACAAAAAAAAATAATGTAAAATTTTTTTCTGAACACTTTATTAATAGAAGATATTAGTATTCAATTTGCTGTGAGATATTATGGAAACTGTATGATATATGAAACTATGTTTGTAGTAAAATACGGGTACCTGGTGTGGCTTATTAGCGTCTGTAATACTAACACTATTGTACCTGAGTATCTGAATTTTAAAAAGAGTGGCCATGAATTTTTTTCCCAGTATTCCTCTCATAAGGCTCTACGCAACTGGAAGTTAGATCAACATAAGCAGGGTTTAGGCTTTGGTGTTTTCACCTAATTTACTTTGACAATCCAGTACATGCTGTGGCGTCTGTTTATGTCGATCTATGATTTCTTGTAGCTTCAATTGAATGTTCGTAAATATCACTAAGTGACTTAATTGAATAAATGATTTTGAATTTATCAAGGGAAGAAAGTTGATGTCTGGGATACAGATTTCTTATCTAATCCAGGCACAGATGCCCAAAGTTAAATGTCTCATTTGCAATTAAAACTAAAATTGATAAACCATATACTATGTAAAGTACTATTTAATGAATAAATATGTTATTATTATTCTTAAGAAAATCCCTACGAATACATCTATAAGGAACCTCGTCGTCATGATTTGATGATCATGATTATGTCTTTACAAGTCTACTGCTGAATATAGGCCTCTCCTGAGAACTATTTAAGGATTAAGTCTTTCATAAGTTACTGGCTTTAAGGGTTGGTGTAGGGTTTGTTTCAAATTTTAATTCTCTTAGTAATGCTGTTATCTGCATAGTCAGATGATTCTCTCATGGATTAATCTCTATTTTGACTGGCCACACGGATTGGCCAATGACCAGTCTTCAAGGATATACAGTGATAACTACCAATAGGTAAATTTTATTTTTTAAATATATTTCCGCTACTAATTCATTAAAACACCGTATGAAATCAAATAAACAGCCAAATTGCAATGCATATTTAAATTAGGCACGGTGTCTATATCTGTAAAAATCACGTTTTATCTCGAGCTGTCTCCAGACGTTGCCTATTTTAGATTTCAAATTTTCAAGTCTCATCCATTGGTAATGCGATGTCATTCATTTAAAATTCGACCATGCAATATGTCTAGACTATGGCAGACGGAATATAAATGGTCTGTGACCTAGAATTATCTAGTTTAGATAAAAAAATGACTACCGTTTTTGTATATGTCAGTGCATCTATTCGAAATGGGATAAAAACGTTTACTTGTTGCACTATGTCACTTGGCTTTGCTTAAAAGAAACAAGTAGGATGCTACTTATAGGCTTAGAAGATCTAGAGTCCAAAACAGATAACTATTTTTTTTAGCTTTTCTGAATTCCTGGTTGAATAGTCAAATTCCTTAGGGTGGAGGAATTAAAGTATTCAGTCTTTTTTTTTTTACTGACACTTACAAGTATAGTGCAGACCCAACCATAGCAAGATATCTGATTTTGAGATTGTGACAAACATATCCTAAGTAGATTGCATTCAATCACTAGAAATTCGTTGGTACTGTCCAGGCTTCCATTCAGATAATGTTCCTTAAACGATTAAGAAAATTTAATATTGAGAAAATGAAAAAAAGAAGAAATGATTTAAGATCAAGGTCCTTAAAAGGTTTAAGGAGCATTTCCTTAAACGATTTTTATCTTGTTCAAAACTATAAGGGCATTCAATTATACTACTTCTAAACATACATATATAGGTAATACAATCAATCCAGATTATTCCAGATGCCAGTAAAGCTAGTAAATTAATATATTCTTCAATTTACTTTATGATTTTAATAAACAGATTGAAAATTTTCAGTTAAATTACTGAAAATTTTCAATCTGTTTCAATTGTTTTCAACCATAATATTAATAAAATATGTATAATTTTGAATAATTGTTATCCAGTTATTAAATTATTCATTCATATTGCTGTATACCCATGCTAAGGTATTTAAGTTATCTGCATGCTAGCATTAAACGCTTAATCAAGTTTAACATATTCGTAAATTCATATTGAAATTCAAATAGCCCGTATTGTATAAATTCGTTTGGTACAAGGATTATTTATGTTAAAATAATGCTGTCCGTGTGTTGTTTCTGCATCGGCCTGTCAATAACATTTCAACCGTCTCAGTTTTTTTTGCAACTACACTCGTACGCTTTTAAACTCGTACAAAATCAAATATTTATAGTGTCTTAAACATCTTTATTGACGCGGGTTTGAAAACTAAAAGAATGGGCGAAAGTATCGAACGCTTGCTTGGATTTTATACGTGCCGTGGTCCTGATATAGACAATTCTTTTGTAATTTTCTCTTAGAGCAATTATTTTAAGCTCATTGCAGTACATTAGTGCGACGATGACTCAAAGACAGCTGCTGTTATGTGATTCAATAGGTCAATAATAATGCCGAGGTTGCTCATTAGTGGACCAATCTCCTTAAAGAAATATAATAAATGGCGCAGTTTAATTTGGTAGACACACCCGAGACGGGTAGCGTATCTATCACAAGAACACTGGCTGGCGTCCAAGCCGGACCAAGTGGTGGGCCGTTCTGTCGACATGCCGTGACAGGTGCGGCATGCAACCCATGACTCGCACGCTGTCGCCATATCGCTCACTCCACTCCCACTTTGATATTTATTTACTAACAGCATTTCAAATTTTTAATACCTTCTAGATAAATACTTCGCCGTAACGCTTCATATCGCTGTGATAGTAAAAATTAATTAATTTCAATGACCGTAACATGTGTATCTTTCAAGAGCGTCATCTTTCACCTTACGATAACTGTACAAAAAGGTTTATCTTGGCTTTGATTTGCACCATCAAACAGAAACGAGCATGTGCCAAAACAATCAATTGGATAAGGTGTCGCAGCACACAGCAAAACAATATATAAATTAAGAAAAATGTGACAGTTAGAATGTATAAATTAAAATTAATAGCTCTATAGTGTTTGTGTTTCTGAATAGAAATCTAGTTCTTAGCGGAGCATGTTGCCGCAAGCTGTACATCACAATCGAGCAAGCGTGGCAAGGCACGAAGTCGATCGAGCCAACTATTCATTGGCGCTCAAACGAACATTCAGTTCTAAATATTAATGTGCCTCGCGCTTTGTGACTAGAATAATACTTAATAACGTGCTGTAAATCACAGATAATTTTATGATTTTACTGTATGATTTCAGGTACGGTCAACGCTAACGGGGAGACTAAGCGTCAAAGAACATCATACACTCGGTACCAGACACTTGAGCTCGAGAAGGAGTTCCACTTTAACCGATATCTAACACGGAGGAGACGGATCGAGATCGCGCATGCGCTTTGCCTAACTGAACGCCAAATCAAGATATGGTTCCAAAACCGTCGCATGAAGTGGAAGAAAGAACATAAGATGGCATCGATGAACATAGTTCCGTACCATATGAATCCGTACGGTCACCCTTACCAATTTGATCTGCACCCGAGCCAGTTCGCGCATCTCTCCGCATAGGATCAGTGGAATTTTTCGAACAGCGGATAACTGATTTACTAAATTAGACAGTCGTCCGTAGACACGGAGTTGTGTGTAATATTTTGGTAGGTATTGTATATGGATATATGCATACCTACATGTTACAGCAACTAGACTGGGTCAGTTATTCGCTCTTTGAAAAATTTATAGTGTAGCCTAATTTTGTTATTGTTATTATGACGTTACGAGTGACGCGAACAGTGTTTGTGCGGCAATATACAATGGTACAAGACCGAAGTGATAATCTAGAAGAGTTTACTGTGAGGAATAAGACACGTAATACTAAAGTTTGGTTCAGTTTTACATACCTCTTCATATTCATGAAATAATTTCACCATATGTTCATGTTACAAAGTGTTGAATGTAAATATTAACTACAACGGTGTTAAAAATTAAAGTAGAATTGAATTTTACCTAGTCATAAGCTGTATCGATTTAAATTATTCGTAAAAATGTAAGATAAAACACATCTAAATACCGATATCATGTAACACGTTGGCTTAAAATTATGGACTGTAAACTGCGAGACATTAAGAATTTGGATTTGATAAGTACACTTCTCGAACTAATGTAATATAATAATAAACGATTGATGCAATAAACTATTCGATGCACGTTGATACAACATTGAATTAAAAGACAAAAGTTGATGTTTCGTGGTTTTCATCGCTGACATTTCATATAATTAAGAATACATAGCCAACGTAAGTAGTCACCTCAAGAATAAAACAAATTCGGAATTGTACAGGGATAGAGTAATGGCGTAAGAACAACATAATGTTAAAGACAAAATGTATCAGAAAATATTATATTTAAGTCATTTCATAATCTAATAACGCAAATTAGAGAGGGCTTGTAAAAGCGCTGTGAAACTTAACGAAGTAAGCTCAGTAATTGTGAATAGGCGATTCCTGTCTATTGATGTAAATAACTTGTCACGTAGTAGGTACGGTGAAGAAATTTAATATATATCAGAATATCTCCCGAACTGTTTTATGTTCCTGTTCTTAGTTTGTAAATAACAACGTATTTATATCCCTATAATAATTACCTACATAAGTGATAATTATTAGTGTTTCTTTTTCAACTTTCCACAAAAGATACCATTTAACATACACTACAATACATGTACGTTATGTGGCTCTATTGCATACTTTAAAATCTTTAATGTCGTAATATGTAAAATGTACTTAAAATAATTCTAGTGATTAACATTCTTTTCTTTTTTGTGTATTCATATATTTTATCTTTTAAAATGTATCCCCAAAAAAAAAACAAACTGTTACGTAAAACAACAATTAACAGCAATATTGTTTCAAGGTGTTATACCTTCAAGGTATTGAAGCGTCTGTTGTGATCAGACGACTCGACAAGGTTAATTCCTCTTGTTTGGATGTCATACGATTCATGTATGTCATTACCTAACCTTGGCAAAACTTGGGTGTTTAATCATTTGATCTTATGTTTTTATAAATCGCCGCTTAAAGTTTTGTTGTCACATTTTTATTAGAAAACGTCGTGGTCAACTGTGATATTTTGTTAAATTTTAATTCTTAAGAGAACAGCGCGATTTGAGTTCGTATATTTGGTTTTACTTCGAAGAGAATGTTTGTAGTGTTTATTTTTCTTAATTGGTACATTTGTTGCTTTATTTATTGTTTGTAAATATTAGATAACATAGTGTAAACTAAAAAAAATGTTCAAATTCTTAAATAATAAACTTCTTTCACTATTCTTTTGAAAAAAAACTGTGCAATAGGACGTGGCCTGACTTAATCGTCTTCTTTCATTTTGTAAATATTTTCTTTCTAATTTAGTTATGTTATTTCTTTATTAACTAATAAAATAACGTTTATCGTTCATTCCAGTTTAAATGAGGACTTTATTAAAGTATGCTACTGATCATTTAAATTATTGTATTGTATTAAATTTAAAAAATTGGTGAAGATGATAAAATAAATTATGATGATAAAAATGTGTTTCAATATCGAACGATTTTATCAAACAATATCGTGAATGATGTTTCTCATGTATGAAGTCAAGTCTGTACGAATAAATGTTATGAAATTCAACTTGATTGACTGAAATTTTATTTATTTATGTGATCATAGTTCAAGTTAAAGACTAAGGGTAGTGTGAAAAACTCAAAGTCGATTAAAAATTTGTTCTTCATTGGAGTCTAAACGGTTAAAACACAAAATGATCGTTACCAATAGAAAGTATTGAACTATTGTTGGCACAGCGAGCGCCAGTGAGACGCCGGCAGGCTGATGGCAGTATTGAGAGATGATAAATGATCTCCATAGCAATGACATGACAGGCGAACCTGTGAGGGGCGAACAGCGTTCACCACGTGCCAACAAAGAGTGTCGAAAAATGTGAAGGTTGCCTTAGTTTGTAGGTCGTTCGGAAGCTAAATAAATCATTCTGTCGGAATATTGTATAATGTTTTGATGTGTATAGCTGAAACTGAAAGGTTTGACGTTAAATTGGTTGCTAAGTTACCCGGTCGTAGCTGCAGAGCTGTAGTTGTGGCGAGTGAACCAGTAAAGACAGATGTAGATTAAGCGATTTTTTTCAATCAATCGGCTAAATTCCTGTTTGAATTTTTTGAGGAATAGCCTAGATAATATAATATTTTGATAAAATATTGAACAAAATAACATTCTATACCTTTTTCCGATTACCTTATTATGTAAATTCACCTGTTCTGCCCTGAAATCTTTCCGTCCCTCCCTGTAGTCCCTAGTCCGTCTTAGGAGTAACGTGGATAAAATAGTATAATCTGATATAACCAAACGAAGTACAGGCATTAATTTATTATCATTAGTAAAAATTTCTTAAAATATTCACAAAGCTGTTAGAAGACAACAACACCGTTAAATTCAGCACAATTTTCTATTACCAAACTTCAGAGAAATAGATATTTAATCTTCAAAACTGTTTTCAGCATACCGTACAGTCAATAATTTAAAAAAAACTCATAGTGCACACTCTATTTATATGAGTTTTTGTATGTTTTCGTTATAAAGCAGATTTGGCAAACTTGATATGGGCAGCTGTTGAAGCTCACCGTCGCAACGTCAGTTGATTTGTGACGTATAAATAAACACGATTGTGAGTATACGATTATGATAATTATATTGAACTATATCTTTATGAAAACTTCTAATATATAAACTATTAAAGTGGTTCTAAAAAAGTAGGTACTGAACGAATTAATTGGATACTCATAGTATGCTTACTTACTTACTAAGAACTGCTCGACAGTCTGCAATCGTAGAATTTGGATGCGACAAAAGTCTAGGGTTTCCAGGTCTTAGGTTACGTCCGATGATAGTCCAGACTCTCGTAGTCTGGGCTCTGATCGTGAAATTTCCTACTGAATCCCTTACAATTATATTTGCGAAGAGATGTCGCCTCTATGGCAGTCCTCTATCGCCTTTATGATGTAGAGTGCTCTGACGAGCTTTTCCAACTGATACCACCTTCTGCCTTCCTCTATACGATAATACGTACTGTCAATTCACCTTTTTAAAGCAACATACGATCTCGAACTAAACGATTCGGCTCTTCCTTCTTGTTCCTATCATTTAAAACCTGGAACTTACTACCAGCACACGTGTTTCCCTGATACTATAATCTCGGATCCTTTAAGCGGGGCGTCAAAAAGCATCTCACTACGCCACACACAATGGCATAGTATGGGTCAATATGCTGCATTGCCCACATTTGCAATGAAGATGGTGTGGTAAAGGAGTGGTGACCACCACTCTTGGATTCTGTTCATGCTTTCCATCAGGCATAATAAAGTCATTTTGGCATCTTTAACTTTTATAAAAAGACAGTTTATAAATCATAAATAAATAACATTTTTAAAAGTGCATTTCATAAATAAATTGTTTTTAACACAACATGTGACACATTACTGATGATCTTCGGTCAGAATACCATTTTTTGCAATTATAACTGATGAAGGTACTCAAGTTTTGCTAAACATATAGTAGAATACACCTAGTTTTCACGTTTCTGTATAATGTAGGTAATAAAGCAATGACCATTATTTATCAATGACGATTCTATAAAACATTTATCAGCTACTTGGTAACCAATTCCAGTAATTTAAAAAGAATTTTAAAGATGAACATTAAAGTTATTCAGAGATGTGTATCACTTCTGTCTCGTGTTACAATGAGTAATATTATTAATGCTGTACTGTCCATACGTGTACAATTCTTGATACAACGGACAACGCATTGTACACAACATTAAAGGTGTGTCAAAGTTGCGAATCATTTATCATATCGCGATGCGTTTGCGACGCTTTTTTGACAACTGTGATAAGGTTTCACCTTAGTTTGAGTAATCGATAAGGAAATTTTAATTTTGTCCCCTTCCTTTCTTAATTTGGTTCTGAGATTTTTTTGATAATTATTATGGTCTTAATAAAAAATATCGTTTGTGATCAAGAAAATGTTTATTAATGTTTGTTAATACCTATCCTCGCGAAAGCAGAATTACAGTGTGCCGTGAAACTGATTACGAGAATTTTAAAAGTTAGCCCAAAGAACATTCAGCATATGAACGTTTTGCACTAACAAACTAAAACATAAATATTGTTATTTAAGTATTTTAAAAGGTTCCCAAGTTAGAATGTGAATGGCATTATTTCTAATGTCACAATCCTAATATTATGGGTATTCTAAGTCATACAAATGTAGAACTAATCGAATCATCAAATAAAGATAAATGTTGAATAATCCAATGGTCGTGAATGAAAGACCAACAATAATAAACATTATACACGGTACGTAATCATTCTAGTTCTTTCTACTTTACTCCTACAGACGAAAAGGAAATCCACAAGTTATTAGTTAATTTTGAAAAATCATCAGCCCCTGGCTATGACGGTTTAAATAATAGCGTAATCAGAATGACCGCACAACTCTCACTCAACCAAATCTTCTATACGCTGAACTCTCACAACTTAACCTATCACATTCATTTGTAACTTGAGTCTAAAAATAGTGATCTTAAAATTCCAGCTAATTATCGTCGACACTATCGTGATGCTGTGATTTCGATACTGTCTTACGAAAGATACTAACGAAAAGTTATCGCTACTTGGTATACGGTGGTGCTTTTAAGTGGTTCACTTCGTCCTATCCTATCCTATCCTATCCTATCCGACAGAAAGCAGAGAGTGGTTAAGGGGAATCTCAGTAGTAATCTTGCTTATGTGCGCTTCGATAAGCCCCAGGGAAGCGTACTAGGCCATAAGCTGCTTATCGCATATGTGAATGGTTTCTGTGAGCTGAAACTTCCACAAGCTAGACTATTCACACGTGCTGATGATACGGCAATTGTCTTTTACGCCAAAACTTGGGATGAAGTCAAAGTGATGACTGAAAATGGCTTACGAGTGGTTTCTGACTGGTTAAAATGTAACCTATTGACCTTGAATGTAGATAAGACCTAAGCAATCAACTTCTCAGTCGCCGAAAGAACTGCTCCGAACAGTAGCTTTAGACTAAGACTCCATTTGGGCAATGACCGAAATAATTGTAACTGCCCACTGATGAAACAAACCTCCACCACCAAATATCTAGGTATGTGCTTGGACTGATATCTTACATGGTCAAGCTTCTGGAGGCGCTCAGTAGCAGAATTAGACTGTTTTTGTGTGCAGGTGTTTAAGCAACAACAAAACAACAACCCATAATGTCCCACTGCTGGGCTCGGGTCTCCTCTCAGGAGAGGGTTAAGGCCATACATCCCCACGCTGGCCAAGTGCGGGTTGGGGACTGGCAAGAACACGTTGTGGCTACGTAAATCTTGCCGTTGGATGTTTTTAAGCCGCCCGAAGGCCTCCAACTAAGCTTCACGACTGTTATCGTATGATAACAACCGGGAACGACTGCTTAACGTGACCTCCGAATCACGGAGACGCTCATGGTAACATTCCACTAGCGGTCACCCATCCAGGTACTGACCGCGCCATCGTTGCTTACCCTCGGTGATTGTTTCTATTCACCGAGTGCAACTGGGCTATGAGCACCTGACTGCAACTGGGCTATGAGCGCCTGACCTGAGTGTTTAAGCGTCTCGAGAAAAATAGATGATGATTCAGTTACAACATTGGTTTATTTCTCTTTAGGTCGAGCCATACTTGTTAACGGCATTATATCGTGGAGTAGTGTGGTACATGCTTGCTTATGAAAGTGGAACGTGGGCAAGGACTTCTTCCAAAAGTGGCATACATACGCACATTTCGATATCCGACTGACCTTCTATACGCTAAAGCTGAATTGTTTAGGGTCAGACAACTGTATATTCTATCTTCTGCTTTAAAATTTCACAGAACCACTTTATCCATCTGTACTTACAGTGCTCCAACTGAAGAATAAACTGGATAATAAACAAAAGTCTCATAAAACGTTTGGCAGGAAATCTTTTGGCTTCCTGGAACCTCACATTAACACTAAAGTTAATATTACGTTCAATACCCTCTATCCTATCGCCTTGATATATTCCTTGAGTTATTTTTGTGGAATTAGATTAGATGGGTCCTGCTTTTGTTTTTATATTAAGTACGGTGTTCTTTTTCTGCATCTGGTGATGAAACTCAATTAGCTTCAAGTTTATTTTATATATTTTTGAATATGGACTAACTATGAGTGCAGTACGCTATTATGTTCTTTTTGATAATCGATGTATGCAAAGTATAGATTTCTGTGTGATTATTTTACCTAAATATGTATTTCTGTATCAATGACTAATTGCTCTTGACATCCTCGTGATCATTTCCTGCAACCTTTTTGCTCTTCTGCTATTATATACTATTTTATATAAGATTATGGATATGAGTAGCTTGTAAAGTGTAAGGAGACATGAAATTGGTCGGTACTTAGCTGGATTTTTTGTGTCTGAGTCTTTAGCTTTGAGGCAGGTATAACCATGTGTTAGAAACATAGGTGAAGTGTTTGGCTCTTGGATCATTGAATTAAATGCGTTAGCAATATTTTGATGAGTCGATGTATAAATTTTTAACCAATAATTGTATATTTCTGCCGCGTTGTGCCCTGGTGACCCCCAGGCACCGGTTCTATACTATTACTATTTAAATTCTTCTCCATGTTTAATGGGTTACCATAACCTTGTTAGCGACGTAAGTTTCGATGGAACGTGTGTTCACCCCCACATGATCTGGTGGAGCTTATCATTATTATTATTTCACGAAGCTCTTTAACTTTCTAGAGGCTCATTATTTTATAGACAAGTTTACAAACCAAATTCAGTAAAAAAAGCAATCCTGTAAACAGTATATATAAACAAATAACAAAACTTTTTATTTTTGATTCCCTCAACGTGTTTTTAGCGATCATTCTCAATAGGTCTCGTTATACCTAAAAAACAACAACCCATAATGTCCTACTGCTGGGCTCGGGTCTTCTCTTAGGAGAGGGTTAAGGCCATACGTCCCCACGCTGGCCAAGTGCGGGTTGGGGACTGGCAAGAATACGTTGTGGCTACGTAAATCTTGCCGTTGGATGTCTTTAAGCCGCCCGAAGGCCTCCAACTAAGCTTCACGACTGTTATCGTATGATAACAACCGGGACCGACTGCTTAACGTGACCTCCGAATCACGGAGACGCTCGTGGTAATATGCCACCAGCGGTCACCCATCCAGGTACTGACCGCGCCATCGTTGCTTACCCTCGATGATTGTTTCTAATCACCGAGTGCAACTGGGCTATGAGCGCCTCGTTATACCTATGATTTTATATTCGTGATTCGAAGGTCATGTTAAGCAGCCTGTCCCAGTTGTTATTATAGGATAAGAATCGTGAAGCTTAGTAGGAAGCCTTTGGGCGGCTTAAAAACATCCAACGGCAAGATTCAGTACCCACAACGTTGTCTTGCCAGTCCCGAACCCGCACCGGGCCAGCATGTAGAGGTATGGCCTTAACCATAACCCTCTCCTGAGAAGATTTTTTTTAAGGAATAGGGGGCAAACGACGAGATGTATTGCCTGATGGACACCCGCAATACCAGAGGCGTCACAACTGCGTTACCGGCCTCTGGGAGATGGGGAGGGGATGGTGGGAAGGGTTGGGGTATGGGCCTCCAGTATCCTCACTCACCGGTTTTCTGTGAGGGCGTGGTATTACTCCGGTCGAGCCGGCCCATTCGTGCCGAAGCGTGGCTCTCCTAAGGTATAATAGAAGGGTTATGGGTAGATTTAATATCTACAAATTTTATGTTTTCTAAAATCCCATTGATAAAATTAATAAATAAAGTTACCTTTTTAAGTCTAAACAAGTCTTTGTGTATCTTTATACAAAACTCACACCCTTTATTTCTTAAAAAAGTTGAGTAAAGTGGTACTGAAATATGGAGGTATCTAACTAACAATTTCATAACTGTCGAACTGAAATGCGGCTAGTCTTAATATTCAAATGAAATAAGCAACGAAAATATGTTTAAAAGGGAATTCAATCCCATCGAGCAAACCGATTTCATCAATCACATTTTCTGTTGGTGGTCTTGTAGGACTTATACATAGGTATGTGTAGACGTACCTAGTCGTATGTGAGGTTGGTAAAATGGCGTTACTTTTCTTTAGATTTTACATTGTGAATGAAAAGTTCTCTATACAAATAAAATAAAAATAACTCTTTGTAATTTCAAATTAAGAGCTTTTTACTAAATGCATATGAAAGTAAACTCTAACTATATAAAGTATAACTAATTCGCTAAACTTAAATACTACCTACAACAAAAATAAGATTTTTTAAATAGTGTCTGTTTGTTTCGAATAACCTCTCAACCGGCTGGACCGATTTTGACGGGACCTTAACTAGCAGGCAGCTTGCAGTAACTAAAGCAACTTTTATTCGGTGGCGCAGCGGTAGCGTATGCGACTGCTGTTCTTGAGGTCCCGGGTTCGATTCCCGGGTCGGGTCAATTGTTTGTATGATCTACAATGTTTGTTTCGGAGTTTGTGATGTGAAAAATTCGAACTTCTAAGCCAACGAAATGAAAAGGTACAGCCGTTTATGCTGCAAATTTTCATGCTCGCAAGAGAATCAAAACCTACAGGGTACTTCCCGAGAACTCAATACAGAATCTTGAAATTTGGTACGAAGCAACGTTTTATAGTACAGATAAAGGAAAAATTGCGAAAGGCATAAATTTTTGTTACATCATCGTAATATGTATTTTACGTGATTGTATCGAAACCTCGGTGCGCGCTCGCACTTGACATTTTTTTAACTAGTCGAAACACACTAATTAGTTAAAGTAAACTTACTTTAAAAACACGACATCTTTGAGAAATGCCATAAAGCTGTTTTCCACTTCCCCTTGCAGAAACATCTTTGCCTACGAACACACTCGCCATCTATCGTGGAAAACTAGAACTTGGACATATCGCTACCATGATATTAATATGTCGTTTTCCCGTAGATGTCGACTCCTATGGTCATTAGGAAAATTCTGATTGGAGTCGGGGTAATGCGTTTCCCCAACTAAAAATCGTTTAAGTGAATATTACCTAAAATATAATGTTTTCTTGCTCATAAAATTAAAGTTTAAGTGTTGTTTAGAATATGGGGTAAGTAGAAAACTATTCTTCAACTTGGTAATACGTTTTTGCGGCCACAGCCCCTTTTGCAGACACCCTGTCAATCAAGCAGTATAAGGTAAGTGTTAGCTTATTTTCTAGAAAGTGACATCACTATTGAACAATTCTCAGTGTTACAAAGATTTGCCTTATTTAGTGTTCCAAATAATACAAAAATCATATCAAAATCAATTAAGAATATTTAATAATTAATTCATATAGGCGTAGCTTCCTTTGCATAATGTTTAGTTCCTCTATTCCCCAATAGGTGGTGCTGTTAACTAGCGCTATGATAAAACAGTGTCTTTCTAACGACAAACTCATAGGAAGGGAGCTTTCATTCATTCAAAAAGCTTTTATAATAGCGCTCGGACGATATTACGTTCGAGAATATTTAGAACTTTTTCATTATAAAGGTGACATCACATCGCGTCGCAGTGAGGAATTGGTAAGCATTTTCTTTTCTTATAATTCACCTTATTCTTTATTATAGATGTTTGGTTAAAGCTTTTTTATATGAATAACGGGCAAACGAGCAGACGTTTTGCCTTTTGCCGATGGTAAGCGATTATCGCCGCCCATGGACACCTGCAACACCAGAGGCGACACAAGAGCGTTGCCAGCCTTTGGAGGATGAGGGGGGGATGGGAGAAGGGGTTAGGATATGGACCTCCGGTATCCTCACTCACTAGGTTAAACACAGCGCTGTTTCAAACAGGTTTTCCGTCAAGCCATGGTTTCACTCCGGTCGAGCCGGCCCATTCACGCCGAAGCGCCCATCCTCTCGCGCTCTCCCACGGTAAAACTTGTGACTTGTGGAGAAACGGGTGTCATATCCCTCCAACACAAAGGGAGGACTCTCCGACCAGGTTAGGTGATCATGCCTGGCGGGCCACTGCCAGCTCCTGGAAATATATTTTATTATTTTTTATTTTATACAAGATAATATGTATTATTATCAATTTAAATTGAATACAACTATAATAAGTTCTATTTGGTAACAAATAAATACACAATTAGCAATTAACTAAGAAAAGTAAGAATATAATATTTTCTTGGTTAGATCGTTATGATCAGAAATTAACAACTAGACCCCATAAGATTAAATAAACAACTTATGTCATATACATGGGTATACAAGTTAATACTAAAAAGCTACTTATCCGCCATTGTTAAGTTTTATAAACTATAAGGTCAGTTTAAAAGTAAAAGTCCAAGTTTATCTTGAGTTAAACCCGGAATAATAATATCAAAATAGGAATTCTCTGATAGTACTATACATTATCTTATTTATCTTAATCTACAAGATAGGTACTCATTTCTTCATCAACAGCTTTTAACAATCCACTGAGGAATATAGGCCTCGCCTCTGCAACGTTTCATTAATCTTTTTTTTTGCAACTAGATTATATTTTTTTCTACTTTAATATTTAGTTCAATGAGTTCTTTATTATTCTTTAATAAAAAATACTAATAAGTAAGTAAGACTTAACTTATAGATGACCACCTAAAACGCTAAATACTTCAAAATAAATTAAGTTGATAATTACTTACTACACCAGTGATACCAGCCTGAAAAATTTTGACTTGATCAACAGTAACGTGGGCTTTAAGTTGTCTATTTCCTAGGTTTCTTAGATTTAAGGTTTACCTAAATCTAACATAACTGTTCCTCGGACGCAGTCGGCTAAATATAGCAAAACCAAACAATGTACAAATAGAATGAAACAGCAAATAAAATCAGTTCAATAGCTTAGGCCCTATGGCGAAACGTACGTACGTACGATAGACTGCCTAAACTAAGTAGATATTACCTTTTTTTTTACGTGGTGGAATGCCTTTACGCACTTCGCTCCCCCCCCGCGAATGCCACTCTCCGCCCGAAGTAGATATTACCCTTTTTTAACCTCCGACGCAAAAAGAGGGGTGTTATATGTTTGAAGTCAATGTCTGTCTGTCTCTCTCTGTCTATGTGTGTGTGTGTCTGGCTGTGTATATGTTTCTGTCTGTGGGATCGTATATTTGAAAAAAAGAAATGCATGGACCAAATTTGATGTCATTTTTATCCTAATGACAAAAACGGCATCGAAATTGGTCCATGCGTTTCTGTTTTCCTTGCGGTGGTTCTTAGCTATGTTTTGTTAATATCGATCTAGTATTGCTAGAGTATCACCTCTTTTCCAAAATAACTTATGTAAGGTATTTTGGCATATGATTACTCGAAATAGTACTTACGTAGAGTGTATTTATTTTTTTTATTTTCGCTTGATTACTTCACTGTAGTCTGGTAAAAAAATTCTGCAATCCACGAGCTTAATCCATGATCAGATACATAGTTCAAAGATGCCAAAACTCGCCCCCGAAACCCCCTGCACACTAAATTTCATTAAAATCGTTGGAGTCGTTTCCAAAATAAAATACATATCATACCTACCTAGAATTGCTCCTTTAAAGATATTAGATATATAGATAGATAGATTTTTAGTACCTTAAAGTTAAATACTACAATATAATCTCATTGTATTGAAAGAACTCAATAGGTACTTATTAATTGCCCAAAATAATTAAATTAAATTTATAAATGGTCGTCAGATCCAAATCTGGACAGGGCCTCTAATATGGTAATCAAACTGCTGATGAACATCGGTTTTTGCTTATCTACTGATATTCTTAAACTACCTACACCAACTATGTACAAACGATCCACAAAAATCTCTTGGGATTAATCAGGGTGTTAACGTACTGTTCACATGCTTATGTGGAGGAACGGGCGTCATGTTCCTCCAACACAAAGGGAGGATCCTCCGACCAGGCGAGGTGATCATGCCTGGCGGGCCACTGCCCTACGGTTGATGTTGGGAAGTTGTATATATGTTAATCGACGTGAGAACTTCTATTGCGCGATTAAGGATTGGTAGTTTCTTAGTTTTCTTCGTTGCTCCGTAGTTCGATGTTTCTTCGGTAGATGGCGCTGTTAAATTTTTTATGTTGTTGCGCTGTATGTGGTAGTCGCCACACTTAGTACTTATTCATATAAGTATAGGTGTATTTACCGATACGTATTTAATAATATATTCTGTACCGATATACTGACAACTAGTTTAAACCTTCGAATCCAGTGCGCTCTCAGGTTTGCGGAGGTTCGATGCCAGTGGCTCCGTAAAAGCCGATAGTCAGGTTAAAGAGGTTCAACTCGTATCCGACCCAAAATAATATTGGGAATAACAAAGGCTAGGGAGATGATGGCTTAAAGATATTTTAACATCCTTGATCTCTTTTCTAAAGAAAGGCCTAGGTCCAGTAGTGGACTATGAAAGACTTCGAAAATAAGAACAAATACACATACTCACAGAAAACCGGTGTGAAACAGCGCTTGCGCTGTGTTTCCAACTCCTCCTCCAATCCCCCTTCCCCTATCCCGTGACGCCTCTGGTGTTGCAGTTGTATATAGGCGGTGGTAATCGCTTACCGTCTGGTGAAACGTAAACTCGTTTGCACCAAAAAGAAATCACCCAGACATAGAACAAGACATCCTGCTTGTAACAATAATTAATCCTGGACGTAATTGAACATATGACCTCTGGCTTGGGGTCACTAACTACTAGACTAATAGGTTTACCCACTATAGAGATGTAAATATACAGAATGTTGTTAGGATTGACGACACGCATAATATATATCTTCAAAATAAAAAAAAAATGTATTTTTTGTTTTAGTCATCTGCACTTCATAAATTTTGTCCAAAAAATTTCCTTAATAATTGTATTATGTACTAGGAAGTTTTAGCTCTCCGCATTTTTTCTATCTATTAACTTTCAGTTTATAAAGGTTAAAAATTTGATCGTAAATGTTTTTCTTTTCACGGTCTAATGTGTTGAATACTGTTAATAAATTGTTTGAGAAAGTGCAAAGCTTCTTATTCGGTAAAGTCAAAAAGATTATACTTTTTTTGGGGTATCCTTTTCGTATTAGCTTCCTAATTCGTTATAATCCTATTTATACATACAAAAACAAATTTAACTTCCACAACTAACCATTTTAAAACCATTCTTTTTATTCAAACGGTTGGTTGCGTTTCAAAATTCAAACAAAAACATTTTTATACCTGACTTCTATGAAAGGGTATTTTTGTTCGCCCCGAAAAAATCCAATAAAATATGGCCGACACAAAGGCACCTTTGCGCCTGCGCCGATGTCAGACTTGCGCATTAGGAACGCAACCGAATAATATTTGGTACTATGAGTTCTCGAAGACATCTTGAAACTACGACTCGTTTGTCTAAAAGTAACCTACCAATATTTTCAGTAAATAAATACCTATGAAACCTAGTATTTTTTACAGATACAGGTTTAATATTGTTAACAAATGTACTTGCTACAATTTACCAGTTTCTAGATTTCAGTTACTTACACTATTTTTTTTTATATCGTGTATTCGCAACTCACAATCTTTTATTCCATTGTGCTTAAAATAAATTGACTCATAAAACTTTGATTAGGTAAATGCTGAATAATATACACCTAGATTAAAGTAAATATAGCTACATACATATTGCGTGTATATACCCGCATCTATAACAAATGACATTTTGCACAGCGAGAAAATCGAATTCGTACATATTCTCGTGCTGTACAGTATCTAATAAAGAAGAAAAGTATAAATATAGACAGGAGTCATCATTGGGTTGTTTTAAAACAACAGAAGTAAACAGAAATAAATAAAATAAATATTTACCGTTTTGTTTTTCTGACTAACATATTCCTGTAACTATATTGAAAATGAATTCGTATTTGCTTTTATGCTTCAAGCATTTTTTAAATGCATTTCAATTATTTAAACGCGTCATTCAAAGGTTCGTGTTATAATAATAATGAAATTGAAATTCTCAAATTAATTGCATTGAAGCATTCCTTCACGACAAATTCCACGTTAATTACAAAATAACTTAAGCAAAGTAATTACGTTACATTTCTTGATAGAATTACAAAGACATTTTCAAGTTTAAGACCTAATTATGAGATTACTTTTAATCGTCTTACGTTATTTAGTAGTATGTTACTTGTGTATAATTGTTACATATTATTTTACGTACAAAAATAAATGACTCGAATCTTCTAAGATAAGCGAGTGTTCCAACAAAGACGTATTTGCATTAACGAAGAAGATTCGAGTTAACAAAAATCGATCGTGTAACAATGGTAGACACCATTTAGCGAATCCTGTTATCGTACACAACCGGGCGTCCCTTGCGTTCATATTTTATTAAGTAGAGGATTGTATTTTTTATTTATTGTTTTAATTAGATATCATGCCGTGTTTGAATATTATATCCTGAATTTTTAATAATAACACTCTTATTTAGATTTATGTATATTTAAAATTAATAACAGCTAGATAGAGATAGGTTCAAGGATCAAATTGAAAGTTTAATTTTTTTAACATAATACTTTTAGTTTATTTCGTTAGCTAGTTTAGGTTGAAGCTTTTATATTATAGGAACCAGAAGCTCTTAGGTCCAGTTCGCTTAGACAGATAAATATCAAGTTCGTAATAAAGAAAGTAAGGAAGAATACATTATTTAGTCGGACTCAGATAAAAAAGAGAAATAAGATTCGTCTGTATGTATAAATTCATACATGCTTATTTTTGGCACATTATTGCCATACACTAAATTTACTGAATCATTAAATTTCTACCAAACTATCATGACGTTATTTTCGATCATCCATCAAAAACTTCTTTGCATTGTTTAGGTGTGAGTATAATTATTTATTCAAAAAGAGATGACGTCACTAGTTATTAGATAATTTATTCAAGGTTTTGTGTACCACAGAGTATTAAACTGTTTTAATTGATGTAGATGTTAATAAGGCAACAGATGTTTTAAGATCACATTGTGAACGTTTTGACAAGCTGACTCTTGCTGTTGTATTTAAATAATCTACTTATAATGATCAATTTTTTGATTACCTAAGAAGTCTGCAGTGAAGTTTTTCAAGTAAGATCCGTTACTTGAAAACCTTCACTGCAGACTGTGTGTGTGTGTGTGTGAGTGAGTACATAAGATTGTGAAGTACTTACATTATTCCTTAGTAAAGTAAATAGGTATAAACATTTATCGGTACCTAGTATTTTTTCCTCAATTTCAAACGAAATCAAGCTGGTAGGTCAAATAATGTTACACATTATAAATGAACGGTTGAAATCATGTCTGTCTGGACAGGTTGAGAACAAATTCTAATTGTTCGTCAGATTGCTAAGAAGGCTCGAGAGTTCAATAAGCCCACATAATATATGCTTTGTGGATGAAACCGCCATGTTTGCGAGTAGTGCTGGCCTAATAGAGGAATTACTTCTTAAAATGGAGTGAGCTTCACGTTTGGATTAAAGATGAACCCTATCTCTCGTGAACCGCGTCAACAATAACTCCCGAAGTGATACAGATTACGAATTGCGACGTAGTGTAGACCTAAGTATTGAGGCTTCAATATCAAAGAATGATGGCTGCGTAGATTTTTTTTTATAGTCGTAATGGAATAGACGTTTGTCGACGACGATAGATCTCACCTGATGGAATATGTGGATGAAGACGAAGGTGAAACCTGTTTACTCTACTCCTAAAGGCTGCAGAATTCAACTTTCCAGGAAAAATAGATCCAGGCAGGTCGTTCCAAATCTTGGCGACTCTTACCAAAAACGAGCTGTCAAACCGTTTAGTTCATCTTTTGGGTATGTCAACAATGTATGGATGAAACTTGCCTGCGCCCAGTAGTCCGATAAATGAGTGGAGATGGCTCAATCAGTTCGAATAGAGCCTTCGAGCACTTTCCATAGATTATCCTATAAAAAATCGATAAGCTGGCAACTCGACGACGATGCTCAAGGGTGTGTAGTCTGCTATTTGAGAACTTTTATGTATTACGTATTTCCGTATTTCCCATTTTTTGAAAAATGCTCGGCATATTGTGGACGGAGTTTCGCACCAACGAGTCTGTGTTAGAGGAACTCGGCATTACTCTGCGTCTGTCACCCACAGTATGGTCGCTCATCGTAGTATTTCGGCCATGTCGTTAGACAGAATAGCGACTCAATAGAGTGACTGGTAATGCAAGAAAAGGTGCAGGATATCCGACTCCGCGGCAGGGCTGGATCGACCAGATGAAGTCCACTGTCGGAAGTCGCGGGTCTGACTGTATCTGACAATCGGCCGACAGGGTAATATGGCGGGAAATTGTACGAGGGGCTTTGTTCATCTATACCACCAGTATAGATTACTCTACTCTCTCTTTTTATTTTGGATTATACCCAAAATTAAAAATAAAATATAATTAGAAAGATTTTTTTAGTGCCATATTTAAACAAGCCAAATATATGTACTTCTCTATACTAGCCCGCCTGGCCAACGTGATCCTATAGGTAGTAGGCCAAAATATACTTTCTAAAGGGATATTTTTTCTAGAAGTTTGTAGTCTAATCTCATAGAAAAGATACCCAATATGTGAAATAGGTGCAATATTCAAATCGTACCTTACCCAGACTACTGCATTTTGTAAAGGTGTGTTAACAGCGGATACACGGATTCCCCCGCGAAAGCGTCGGTTATCACGGTAATGTAGTAAGCCTTTGAAGCTGTGAAAGAGTAACAGAGAGAGTTTCTATGGAATTCATATTAGTAGTATCGATAAAAACATAAAAATACTAATATATATATATTTAATTTTTTGTCCTGTCCAGTGATGATCTTTTCATTAAAGTTAAATGAAAAAGAAACTCGCAACGGTTTGAAATAACTGAAAACTTTCAACAATAGAATACTCAATAACCCATTGGATACGACACTCGGTAATGCGCCGTCTGTCTGCTATATTCGAGGGGAGCGGATTAAATTGAAATTCCTTTTTTAAATTCACCAATAAGGGGAGGGGTGACATCGGATTGGCTGTGAGCGTCCGAGCGAAATAATCGCTCGGCTGACTGACTTGAGCCATTGCACTCTATTGTTACATGTATTTATAATATCGATCTTGATATTTAGAACACCGACTGAGTATTTATAAATGAAATGCGTAAATTTTAATCTTTTAGAGTGCATTGTATTATTCTAGATGCAATACAAATAATAAGTTTACTGTTATACCTAGTATGGTATAATAATAATCTAGGTTATTAGTAGGTAGTACTTAGGTAGTTAGCTAGACTATCATATTGTTATTATATAGGCATATAATACAAGTATGTTAGTCTAGCTTCTCCGTGTGGTTACGGATTAAGATGACGAAGTTACACCACTCATATTCTTATGAGTGTTGTAAGAACTAAGTTGCAGTATATGCAGGACAACAGCACACGAAAAAATTGAAACAAATCCTTTACCTACAAACACGTCTAACTACCGTTATTATTAACCTTCCATGGAAAGGTCTGGTAGTTGACTACTAAAGGCTATTTATTTAATCACTAGCTTGTTGAAAAAAAGAACCAAAAGATAGACTAAGAAGCCTTTATACATATTCGGTAGCTATTAAAATAAACACTAATTTAAAAAAAACTACTTCAAAAAATGGACCAAATTGAAATAGGACAGCACGGATCCTATTCAATTTGTGCTTTACATAAAAAATAATCATCAAAAGTGGTTCAGTCAGTCGGAGTTATAAGGTAACAAACATAAAAAAAAATATAGTCGAATTGATGACCTTCTCCTTTTTTGAAATCGGTTAAAAATGAGAGATGACCATGTTTGATCGTCTCGTTGGCTTAGAAACAATTTTTATCAAAATTCGATACAGTACTTTTGACGTTGATACGCGTATACAACAAAAAAGCATTGGTAGAAGTAATATAAGCAATACCTATATTTTTTCTTGTTAACTGCGTGAGTCTTGAATAGTGACTAATAAATTTTTAGTTAATTGAGAACCCATAATTTTTCTAGCATCATTTATGTGTAGCTCCAAATAGTTTGCTTTTGAGATTGCCACTAAAAATAGCATTGTCTTGTTAAGTCGTTTTATTATCACCTTAAACGTATGTTTTGAGGCTTGAGTAAACATCATGAAGTCATGCATCGTGCGCTTTGAATACTTTATCTACCGCAAACTATTTTCAATACTTTTCAATCAATCAAGGTCCCTCCCAAGGAGCGCCAACTATCCCGGTCTTGGGCAATCCGCATACATCTGTTACCAGCCACTTTCTTTAAATCGTCATTCTATCATATACTTTCGTTATAACTTTAGATACCTTTACTAATCCCTCCCATTGTAACTCCTGTTATCAGCAATCTTCACCAACAGCCTTTAACAGTCACTGCTAGACATAAGCCTCTTCTTGAAAAAGAGGTTGCCCGACTAAGTATACCAAGCTGTTCAGACGGGGTTTTTAGGGAATAGGGGGCAAACGAGCACACATATCGCCGGATGGTAAGCGATTACCGCCTCCCATAGACACCTAGGGGCGTCACTTGTACGTTGCCGACCTTTTGGGGGATGGGGAGAGGAGTTGGGTATAGGCCCCCGGTACCCTCACTGACTCGGTGAAACATAGCGCAAGCGCTGTTTCACATCGGTGTTTTGTGAGGCCGAGGAATCATTCCAGTGGAGCCGACCAATTTTTGCTGAGGCGTGGCCCTCCCACGGTAAAAACCAATTGGGTTGGTAGGTATAGAGTTAGTTGCAAGTTTTTTCCTCATTGCAGTGATCCAGTGTCCTGGGTAGTTTCCTCCCTTTGTCACCTCTTACCTCCCCTATGGACTGACTAGGGGTAGTGACGCTATGTAATCTTAACCCGTCACCACATGATTAGTACCTTCTGTACACCGCAATAAACTGGGACACACGAACACTCCGAGTTATGATACTCTGGAAGGCCCAGGATAAATTAAACTGTCTCAGAACCTACAACGAAATTTTTCAGAAGAAGTTGGAAATACAATAAGTCTTGTAGGTTAGTCTATCTTTTGACGAAAAAAGTACAGTTCAGTTATTGGCGGTTCTAGTTGTAAAATATGGTATAGCGACAGTAATAGTAATATTCTGGACAACTGACACATAAAAGTATCTAGTTTAAAAATTATTATATTGATACTAACATATTAAAGGAACCTAAATTTGACAGTCAGTTTCAAAATAGTTTACCTGTTCGTTTAGGCATTGCAGGAAGTTTGATTTGTATTAAGTTTACCGAGAAATTTCTATGGGTATTTATTAAATAGATAGAGATAATTCTTAAATCTGTAACAGATATTAAAAAAATATCCCAAAAAGTAATTTTCTTTTTCGCATAAATTGGATTGTACGGGTATTATATGTGTGGTAGTTTGTTTTAACTCATTTATATGCTATATTTTCCATCGCACTTTACATTAGCAGAATTGACGACATCGGTATAGTTTGTCAGTTATTAAGAAAAAGATAGAAAGAATAAAAAAATAGATATTTAGAATTTCATCTTATCTTCGTTTTAATATCAAGTCAAATAGCTTTAAAACAAAGAGGCTGCTAAAGTTTTTTGCTAGACACGTCAGGATTAGAATACATTTTATAAAGCGCTTACTAAATTCAGCAACTGGTTTAGGAACGCGCCTAAAACAAGTCATCCGTCACGCGGCTGGTCCACTAATCATAACATAGAAATGAGACTATTCCTTTTAAATCTCAGTGTTGTAATCGACCTACATACAGAATTAAAAGCAAGTATTAACAATAAATCAAAATACATTACGAAATAATAATAATAATAATACGGACGTCTATGAACGATTATAATCGTACGCATGGACGATTTTAACGAGTTATATACAAAAATGTATTGAGTCATTGAGCCGTGAACGCCATATGGCGTCTTGTTAGTTGGACATAGACACCGGACGGACGTGTCGTGATGGATAAGCGGTGTTTAGAATGCAAATTTTGTGTATTGCGACAACATTGTAGGTAATAATTTGCCGACAAATGCTACGAACATGTCACAGCCAATATTCAACACACTTAGGTAGATGTAGATATTTAAGGATAGAAAAATAAAGGAAAATTTAAGGATTACCATAATTTAGGATAATGAACCTAGTTGGGACTACATTTCCTTGTAAAATGAAACATATTTTTAGTAGTGTAGTTCCAATGTTCTTCATGGCTCTTAAGTACTTAGTTCTTACAAAGCGTATTCTATTCATCCAGGACTGTTTTATTTTGAACAATATTCCTAACACCTTTTATTTCGGAAATAGCTCTACATCCGGTAGTAAATTAGCACTTACATTTTCAATAATTCTAATAAACTAAAAAAATTAACGGTCAAATCTATGCCAGTAACGTCGTTATCGTTCAAGTAAAACTTCCGTTTTATTCGACCTCCCATCGACTCTATGTAATGTAATCGTATGTAAAACAAGGAGGCATGTGAACTCGCCCTGCGGTACTGGCAAGCTTCAGTTACGTCACTGCACGCGCCCGACGAGACGTTAACGGTTTCACTGTCAATAGGTAAGCACGTATTTTACTTTTGTTTGTTCAACTTTGAACATGTTTACACATGTTGCAATTGCGCAATTTTACCTTCAAACGTGCCTTTTAATGTTAGCATTTTTAAAATTTTATGTAACCAAAGAAAGGCTTAAAAACCTTTTGTTACATAAAATTTAACATATCAATGTTTATAGACAAAACATAGTTTTCTAAAATAAATTTGTAAATTGTGACACTAAAAATGTAGTGCACAGCCTAATAAAAGGTAATTAATAGGTATTATTAGATATAAAGCTTGTTAAACTTGGTAGCGAGTAGCAAGGGGTTGTGTAGACAAATCTGTGAGAAGCTAAGGAGTAGGGCGGGGCGGCGCGGGAGGAAGGGGTGACGTAGTAGGCTAGTGTCGTCGGTCGCACTTCGCAACGCGCAGCTGCCCAACGTGCCTCCGCTTTCTACGGTAAGCATTTTGAAATTCGATTTTTTCTGTTCCATCCTCGCGATATCGCCGTTTGAAATCGAATTATTGTTTTTAAAGTAATGAAAAACAATTACAAAACTCCTTGATTTACATCTGCGTGTTTTAAGCCAATAAATTTGAAGTAGTTTTGTAATTGATGTGCTTTTATCGGTGTTGTTAGCCATTGACGTTTTTACAATTATTTATTTATAGCATATTGGTATTTAAAAAAGCTTGCTATGTCTGTCACTTTCTAGTATTATCTATTAGTATGCAACATATTGTACCATTAATTATAATCTGTATTTTTTGTTGTTAATCGGTAAAATAACGTTATAATATGCTACATTGATTTATATTACTACCTAAAATTTGTTAAATTATTACAGTTATCATTTAAAATAATCCGATTTCAGCATTCATGGAATACCCACCTAAATAATTTTCTTCGTAATAATATACCTACATACGTTCAAAAATGTAACATATCCTCATCAAATTATCATTTATGTTTCTAAAGAGACCTAAAATAGTAACATTTCCTTTGTCAATTTATACAAATACGAAACATTTCTTGTCTAGCCGAGGTCAGCCCATCAATTACTACGTCGTCATAAAAAGTCTTATAGCAGCAACAAAACCTCGTATCGAGGGCCGCCATAACAGTGTATCAAGCTAAGGCTGGGACCAAGAGAAGAAGACATTCAAATCGAGTGGGATTGTATTATTTTTATTGTATTATTTACATTATCGGGGCTCGTTGGTGACTGCGCGCGACGCCAGCCCCCAGTCGATATTGGCGGGCGTTCTACGCATGTGCGGAACCATCGCGGCACACTGATAATATTCTGATTTCGCCTTTATGCATGTTAATATGTGATATCAAAGGTCTGGCCTTTTGTTACCCATCGTTCAGGTTTTTCAATTCTTTACTTACGATTTGTTGATTTAATATAGACTTTTAAATGAGAAGAAAATTCTTTGCAGTTGCTTCTGTAGTAGATCCTATTTGAAAAATATAGGTACTTAATGTTTCTATTTAAAAGGAGTATAGTATAGGATGCTAGACTAATTAAAACAATCGTTTTGTTAATAATAAAGGTGAAATTGTTCGGTCACCCAATTTTAAGCATTTAACTTACTCAGTAAAAAATTCTTGAATATTTTATTTCGTTGTAATATAAAATTAGCTTTTTAAAATAAGCTTTTTATAGCAAACATCACTATATGTCCTTTTCTGTAGCATAACTGGTCAAAGACAAAGAGAGGCAGGCACTTAGCTTTTTGTAACCATTTCAAAATAAACTTAAATCTTACAAGTTTGTTCAATATTATTCAATGTTAGTATTTTACACTTTTCGAATGATATTTAAAATTATCTTCTGGTATTCATCATCATCATTATCAGCCCGTTGCAGTCCACTGCTTCTGGTATAGTTATTACCTATTATATACTTATAGATAAGTCTTTGTCTTTAAAACTTACCCTTCATCTATTCATTTACAAACGAGGACATCAGAAGCTTCTCGGAAGGTGATCGTAATCAGCTTCCACGGTCACGTACAAATTTTGAATTTTGTCATTGTTCACGTGTATAGTTATAGGCCTTTGTAGGTGACGTTTTCTTTCGAAACTACCATTATCTTTGTAACTTGTGTAAAAAAGTCGATATTTTTACTTACAAAAATAAATCAGTAATATCTTAACATTCTCCTTGCAAATACCCGCTTAAAAGAACAATAAACTCGGTTCATTTCCTGCGTTATTTCCCACAAAATATCAGTAGGTACGTAAACGAAAATGCTACTAAATATAAATGAAGAAGCATTTTTCGTTCCTATGAATTATTGTACAATTATTAAAAACACAGCATTTCGCGGCTGGGAATAACAAATAAAAATTAGCTCCCGTGGCTTGAATGTAATCGGAATATATTTTCCTGGGGTATTACCGTTACGTTTGATATTGCCTTTGTTATAACTTATGAGCTCATAACGCGCTTGTAGAAATCTCGTTTTTTTTGGAGGTTATGGTTGTTCCATATTTGTATCTAGGTTCACAAGTATGAAACTTAGCTTCTGTTACTAAAATAAATATTTTTTCATTTTATTACAAACCAGATGAAAAATATCCGAAACTAAATAACACAGATGTCTATTTGATACTTTGTTGACTAGACGAGAACGAAAATAAAAATTCAATCGTTCACACTCAAAAGTACGTGATTCGAATGCTTCTGTTTATGACAAGGTGTCATGGAAAGCAATGTGGCTGTATACTTTGTTACCTATGCCTATATTTACATAAAAATAATCAGACCATAAATGTTACACCACTTTATATATCTGGTTTGCGATCACCTTAGAGGGTGGGTACCTACTACATACTGAAGAACTGTGAGAGTTTTCCGTAGTGGCATTTGGTTATTGATTCTTGTTGCTTTGTTTTTTTTTTTCTTTCAAGACCCTGAAATTCATTCCTGTAAGTTTTACAAGAAAGAACTTCTGTAGGTAACGGTTCCCTACGGGTAAGGTCGCGTGACAAACTTAAATAAGAATTAATGTATTTTTATTGCTGGCATAAGTTATTTTCATTGTCATTAAAACTTCCCAAGTTCATAAACTACCCCGTAAATAAATAATATAGTCTCAAAGATTGCGTGTCTACTTAGATATTTGTTGTTTAACTTACCGTAACCAAGGTTTATAATCCCTTAATATTTTATATAAAAAAAACCTTATTTTATAGTTACATTCATGTAACTTTTTTAAAAAAAAAATATTAACTAATATTAGAATCGAACATGATTAGGCGTTCCTTTTCACGCAGAGCTCGGAGGAGGTTTTCGTCAAAATCTTTAAGAGGCTACACGTGGAAGTTTTTATCTTACAACTCGTTCCTTACTTTAATCTTTGCTACGAGAATATTAACGATAATTATATTATTGGCATAACTAATCGTGATAATTGAAGTAAAAATTCCCCACATATTCTAGGTTTACTAAACCTGACTCATATAAGGCTATTTTCAAACAGGTCTTTCGGCAGAGTTTTTTTTTCACAACACTCATAATACGACTTTACATTATTGTAAATTTAATTTTAAGTTCTAATATTATGCGACCCATATCAAATAGCCTTTGTATTTTTGTCGAATAAGAGGGCAGAGGTACGAAAGCGATCTGTGAACTCGATATGACAGATTTAGTATAATTAAATAACGTGATGAAGCAGAAAAAATACCGTTTCGAAATTTTTGCAGAGATGCTCAGAGGGAGAATTATTATTAAACACTAAATTTTCTTCATACCAAATTCTTCCAAGGGCCCGTTCCATTGCTCCTACTGAACATTTAAATTACCTACTCTTTAATTAATGGGCTCTAGTTAATTAAAGCATGAGATAACATAATAAAACTTTATTTCACCCGCTAAAGGTTAATTCTCGAATTTTCGGGTCAGAAATCAACATCGAGCACACCTTGAAATAATTATGATTGCGTTCTTTGTTTTGAAAATTTTTGTAACGTTTTTTGTACAGATCCTTCTATATACTGATATATTCGTAACTTTTGTAGTGACTGAATTTCTGTTTTCTTTTATCATGAGATTCCACTGATATCTTACCGAAGCCATATTTCACGGTGCCTTACTATCTAAGTTAAATAAAGATTTATCAGCTCGGTACAGGTGACAAACTATACAACCTTAATCTCTCTTGATACGATATTGTATGTGAACGCAAACACTCGGGCGGCAGCTTCCGTTGCCTTAAATCTCTTATCTATGAGTTTAACATAAACCAGGTTAATACAATATCTTTAATCTTATCTACAGAAGCCAGGCAGTTTATTTTATTGAATAAAAGTTTTGTATGAGCAACTCGCACAGTTTCCATGACGTACCATAACGTAGTGTAGACTCCTTGGAAACATGTCAAAGTCAAATACCTCTTTTAAATGATAAGCTGGCTACTTGTAAATCGGTGGCTTTTTTTTTTAATGACAGATGGTTCGATTTTTGAATAATGAAGTTCGTTTTGCACTATGGGTTGTCTAATAAAAAATATTGTTGATTAGTGCATTTATTGTGTACAAAAGTACTAAGTATGATAGGTACTAAATTTTCGATATTATAAATATAATTAGTTACGTTTTATATGTATTCGAAATATCGTGATTATTTTGTAATCAATATCGGAGATCGTGCTTCATTTGGATTTGATTCGTTTGTAGAAATCCGGGACCTTTAATTACATTATTATTCCATGACAACATATTTATGGATCATTATGGATTAAAATGTGAGAGTTTGTTGGAAAAAATCGTGAGAATGAAATTCTAATCCCCAATTATGTGAATTTGAATCCTAAAAATGTCTATATATCTTTTACTAAGTCTAAATAATAATCTAATAAGGCATAATATTACATCAAAGTTTCAGAATAAACTATTTCACTATAGAAAGTTCAACATTTCGTCAGACAATAATATATTTGGAAGAATATGAAAAGTAATTTGCGTGTTAACCTTTTCGTGTCTAAAATCTTTGTTTAAAATAACCTGTTTTAGAAATATGTACTATAGTAATGATATTCTAGTTTGTACCTAGTACACTAGGATATAATTATGTACCTACCCTCAGAACCGACAAGTGAACTATATTAAGAGTAGCATTAACTAAACTCATTAAAACATAACACCGGCTTTCTTTGTCTATATACAGATATATAGTATGTACCTAGTAGGACGGGTATATTATATATCTAAGAATATACCTTATTATAACTATCTAAGATATTTCTGTACCCCATTTTATGTATTTATATATTAGGTAAGTGTCGTAATTTAAATTTTAGGTATACAAATGGAGTATGTATAGGTACAATAAGTACCTACTATTTTACGGTATAAATTAATACATAGGTACCTACCGATGTTTAAATTTATACCTTAATGTGTCGTAATTTTTACCTAACGGGTTACAAGAACTCAAAGAAGATACTATAAATGCTGACCTCCAGCGATATAAAATATCCATAAAACTACTACTAATAATTAAAGTTATACTGTTTGATATTCGATCTCCAGATCATCTACACTATTATAAATGTACTAGATCCTTATATATAGAGTTGACTGAGAAAGCTACCAATAATAAAGTAAAAAGAAACCTGTCAAAAGGCATCAAGAAACCCCGTTCGGTTACTGCTTAAGCTGTCAATCATACTAGGAAAAAACAAGAAGGCCTAATACATACGACATATGTATAGTATTTGGACACACAACGTATATTGAACTTTATTTCTTCGATACGAGTATCCATAATTGTACCGTAACTGATTATAAACGTTATACTTGAACAGTTCATGGTGTAGAGTATCCCAAAATAGAACGTCCAATGATTGTTTGAATAAATAAAAAGCGGAAGACGAATTTGTCGGCGAACTCGTGTTTAGGAAAAATATGATGTTGAATAAAACGACAGGAAACCAACAATAAATCCTGAGTCACTGACCCCGTGACTTGAATACACCTAATTCTGTTATGCGAAACGAGTTTTGATGGTACAAATACATCTGCATAGTAAAATACAGTAATACCTATAAAATCGATTCTAATCGACTTAAATATATTTATCAGGATCTTATTGTAACTTAGAAAATTCGTTTTTAAATATTCTAATTTTTTTCCCTTTATTATACAAGTCATAGAGAAATACAATATTAACATTAGGTCTTAATGTATCCTTTCATTCCTGAGACGATGGACGATCTCGCAGCTATGTGGCAAAAATGTCGTTCAATTTATGCCCAAATTTTAGTCGCGACTGGTCCCTTTTTGTTACCATCTGCGCGTCTCGCCGACCCGAAAGTCCAGACAGCTCCACCCTAAAAACCGTTTAGATGAAACTCTTATTCCTTCACCCTCCTGTCAAATCGCATATTGTTATCTCTTTCCAAAGTTTCGAACAGTCAGGACCTGTCGTCTGTCTCTTTTTTGCACATGCGTACTGATTGTTCTATCCTTTCTGGCTCGTAGTAATTCGTGTATTTCCGCTTCCCACACGAGCGGCAGCCATGTTTGGCGGGACAGTCAAGTCAACGCCAGTTTGGCGCGTATCAAGCAGGATGAACAAGGTCGGTTTCCATCGATGGAAGCTTTTTGTAATTCTTGTAATGTTATGGAGTACTCTCTGTCTTGGAACCATCATAATCGATTGTGAAATAATATTTAATTTTAAAATCGTTTCAGATGGTGACAGAAAGGGTAGAAAAATGCGCAGTGCTGCTTCAATGTAAGTAATAGCTATTGTGATTACTTTAATTGTATAGACAGTTGATGTGCCTTGTTAATCTTGTTTCGGACAATGTTAGCTTCTTTTTAGAAGTTTTGAGGTTACGCCTAAGAATATTTCTATTTTATTATCACTGACATATTCCTAGGCGTGGTATGGTGATAATTTGCGAAAATATTTACATAATATTTACTGCATTTTATGTTGTAATAATTTAATCTGTTTATTTTTATTTACAAAATATATTAAATTTTTACGTTTTCTTTAACAGTGTTATGATAGGCATGCTTAAAATTTCGTTTCCCTATCTTTCTTTGTATAATGAAGTAAGTATTTATTGACTGAAAATCGAGCTAACAACTTAAACGTTTACCCATTAAGTAAACAAAGATTACTCATCCTAAACATAATTGATTACAGCATTGAAAACGAAATATACCTCACCAAATGACAGATGAATTTGAACATCAAATTTTACTATACTCGGCCTTAATTTAATTCCGAATATTCTCAGTCGCGACACATTAATCGTCGTTTCAAAACTTAACCAAGCTTTCCTTTTAAAGCAATACCGATACAATACCTTCGACATAAAACAGTCCGCTTCGATGTTTCAACTCAGGTTCGAAGCTCAAACAAAGATGTTTGAAATAAACTCATAAAGTTTAAAAAGCAAATATTTCTGAACAACAGATCCTATGTGTTCGATTTTAAAAGCTTGTAACAAAGCGTTTCCGCTAATTGTTTTAGAACAAACTTTCTAGGTCGGCATTTATTAGCGCTTTAACTATACCATTAGTCGTTGGATCTAGTGTTTTGGGTTGTTTGATATAAAATGTATCGTGTTTAGTAACGAACATCCATAATATTTGCTTCAAATATTTGATCTCGCTGCATGTATTTTGCCTCCAGGAGCAATTTTCTCCAAAACTTTATCAGCAGTCTTTAGAAATAAAATTAAATATGTTTTCGGTATTATATATTGTACAGAGTTTACTTTTATCTTGCAATTATAAATCTAAACTATTTACTATGAAAGCTTCCAATCCAACTAAGTTGCAAATTTTCTAAAATTCTTTCCGTAGTTTTGTTAGATGCGCCAAAAACCCCAATAACAGACGAAGAGAAAATAATAAAATATATTGGTGATTTATATTCGAATATTCTTTTTCTCTTTTATTTCTTACTTCATATTCAATGTAACTATAAACATTAGGTTCCACTAGATTAGTAGATGTATATTATATAAGTAAAGATACTTAATCTATATACCACCAAACGCTTCGAGTCCATCACTGAGTCACCACTACTGTAAATTATATATGTATCTATAATTTATTTATTAAGAAACGAAATTTTATTTATAGAATTTCGTACCATATTAGTATCCTTAGTACGTTCATAATTGTTCTAACTTTACTCATTAACACCTACAAACATTCATTCATTAAATGCTTTTTTGTAATATTTTCAACTATTTCACTGTTCGTGGTTGGTACATTCATATCATCTCTCTTGTAAACAGACAACAATTATGTACATCGGACTAACAAAATGTGTAAATGTGCCAATTACCGCCGGCTATGTAGGCTGCCGTACAATTAGTGGCTTACTAATAGTTTTCATCACCAATAGTTCCAAGCGATGGACCGTGTGATACTTCATACCGAGTTCGGCTCTCGTTGTGATCACATCCAAATACTGTTGTAATATTTAGAAAACAATACAGTTTATAAAAATTTAGTATTTTAGCTCGAATTATTTAACTTCGGTTCTAACTGGATAAAGAAGGTAAGCTTCACAGTTATTCATTATTGTTTTTTCCATGGTCTTATTCTAGTCAATACATGTTAAACTTACGATCAAGTTAACCGAAGTTGTGCAGTTTTAGGAATATATTCTATGAACATCGCGTTTAGAATGAAAGATGTTAACGACAATAAAACACAGACACAGTTGAAGTCATTGTATAAATCTTGCCTTTTCTCTTTTTTTATTTTGTTCTGCAGACGTCCATTCCAATTGTTCTGCGTAACATTTTATTTTGTTCGTTTCTTCTGAACGTTCTTTGTTAGAAGGTAGAAGCATACGGTCTCACTTTGTTCATATTATTTGTGCAACTTTAAAATTTTATGGAGAGGTTAAGCTACAACCTTTTGCAAATTTATAACTAAACATTATATTCTTGGAACATAATTATAACATACCTGTTAACGTGAAAAAATTTATTTAACCCTTTTTTGATAAATTTCACCAGCAGACGATCATGAAAACTAAATATTTAAAAATGTATGTGCCTATTCAATTTATTTACAAGATGCAGCTAATGAAATAAATCCATCCGTTCATTTAAACAATATATTCATGACAAAGTTAAGAATTTTCTTGATTCATGTTTCATCGGTGTATAGTACTCCAAATGTTGATAGGCTTCATAGTTTTTTATTATCCTAAATCAGTCTCATTGTGTCAATTTTAGTTACTTTGATCTAATTGATCAAAGTAACTAAAATTCAATGTAACGATCTTTTATATTCATATATATAAAGTACTGAATAAGTTCCCTTAATCAGATATTCTTTCATGCTTACCCTTTTATTGAAAAAATGACATTTACACCTATAGGTACTTTTAATTTGTTATTTCAGTGCAATATTATCTCAAGAGACACATATAAAAATATCTTGTGTTGAAGAATACTTATAAGTTTTTGAATTTCTTCTTAAAAAATATATGGTATTTAAGCTACTCTAGATTATTTTGAACTTAGATTATATTGAAATGCTAACTTAAGTCGGAGTTTTAATAATCATTTGTAGTTGCTACTTAGTATGTACTCACTTAAAACCCTTTTAATCATTAATAATCTATCTATAAAAATAAATATAAATCAAAGAAAATTAAAAGAAAACCAGAGTTTTGAATTAGTTACAGTCCGGGACTTTGTAGTACTGCGGCGGGCATATATATTATAACAAGGTTTTTTAAAATTTAAAGAATATTCATGAGAAATGGCAGTAAATGGCAAAAATAGTGATATGAAGTACGCCGCGTCAGATAATGTTAAATAAAATCATTGTAATAATATAGGTAATATAGGTGAAGTTTTGAAGTAAGTTTTTAAAATAGAAGATGGAGAAAATCAGCAGATTTCATTATCGTGACCGTCATCAACGACCTGGAATTGTCCATTTCTGGGCATACACTTTAAGTAGAAGTTGTTATCCTTTAGTATATATTTGCAATAGTAGGTGATACTAAGAGAATGCCCACAAGAAATATTGAAAATTAAACATCGAAAGATTTGCTTAGCAACTAGTGGGCTGCGCGCTCAACAGATTTATACAACAGCTGCTTTCGTTAGCAACCAAACAGGGTGGAGCTCTTCCAGTTTTTTAAACAACCCCAAATCACACTGTCATCGTAAATAAGATCCTAGGAAGGGGAGGTCCAGTTATACTGGATGGTGAGCATAATGTCCCCACTTCCAGACCCCTCGCTCTGGGCCATTCATTTGAGGGCGGGGGCGGCGCTCATTGCTTGTGTCCGGAGTGCGCATGTGCGTCCCCTGACCCACTTGCCACCGCCGCGCCGCCGCCGGGCGGATGGCGGCCTCGTTACGCCAAGGTTGGCGAATCAACCGACGAATTCGCGGGCCGGTCAGACGTAGTGACGCGTCGATTGCTTTAAGTCCGACGAACAGTGATTAAATATAGAAATACTTTGACGATGCTATCAACAATCCGGTTTGCTAATCAAATTATTACATACATTATACGGCAATATTAAACACCTAGACAGCGTTAAAAATGGTACCGTTACATCTGGAACACGAGTCACTTGAATTCCTTAAGACAGGTATGTCGCTATCGGTATGAATCATAAACTCAACATTGTTCAAGTTTTTGTGAGCCATCGGTTATGAAATAATATTACGTGCATCTAAAACAAACGAATCTGTTTGTATTAATTATCGAGTAGTTACTAAAAGCATTGTGGCTAACAGTTTCTTAAATGAACTTTCCCCTGCTTTTAAGTTTGTGTAAATGCGATCACAGATCCATTATTCATGTGCCGACAGTGAGACTGTCCAAACATTAGCATCCTTACCTGTCCCCGATGTTTGCTTTACTCTCGTCTACGTATAAACAAGCTCAATTATGATGATCGATTACGACACTTGACTACTGTTACACGCTTGTTACAGTATCTGATTGTGTAGGTGACGCGCATCATACGATGATTCTAATCGATAAAAATATCTACCTCGGCGTTGACATCCTTGTTGATATTGATCGATGTGTTTTAGTATAATTCTAAACCGTTGCGTTTAAAGAACCGATTTATTGGTTAAATGTATTGTGAATCGATGATTGTTATGACATAATGGATTTTTCTTTTTATTTATTTCAGATGCTAATTAAAGGCAGTTGGTGACAGTGATTTGCAGGCAGTGACTTAGAGAAGTTTTTTTTATACATCTAAATAATATATATTATCTTTATTATTTTTTTCATCTAACAATGAACAAAGCCATGTATGAAGTGTTTTACTACAAATGTTATAGTCAAAGCTTAGACAAAGTAAATATTTTTTTATAAACATATTACATATTCCAGTTGCGCCACGGAGTGATTTGTACAAAACTCCATAGGTACATAATATTTATTACGAATAACGTAGTTTTTCAATAAGTTTTCCGTTGGCACTTTGCTAAGTAAGTTAGAATAGTAATGAATTGAAGATAAAATGAATTATTTCCTACTTAAAGAATTTTCTAATTTTGTACTATAAAATACTGTTCATAAATTTAACCAAATTTAATTAAATATTTTTTGTAAAGAAAATGTTTAGGTTAGTTAGATAAAAAAAGTTAAATTGCGTAACAGAAAAAATATTTTCCATTAATAAAAGCTGACATAACATTCTTTAACTTCTAAAATATGTTTGTCGGCAAAAAAATAATAAAATCATATTCTTGCCTGTATTCATAGACATGATTTTATACATTTTAATGAAATAAAATAAATCATCAAATAGAGTGGCTAAAATAAAGTAAACAGCATTACATTCATATATTTTCTATTGACTATATTTTAGTTATAATGGTTCTGAGGAAATACTTCTATTATGAGGAATAAATGTGTTCTGTGTGCTTTTTTCATATTACAGATAAATAGCACGAATAAAAGAAAATAGAAGATTCGGTGCCCATCGGCATCAATATTAGTGCCCTACATCTACCCTGTAGATCCGAATTTGTTTGAAGTGAGGCGACAAATTCGGTTCTAGAGAGGTTTGTGTGGTGCATGCACTGCAACGCTTCAAGACCATGGTCGTGTGGAAGACTATTACTCAAGAGGAAGCAGCAATCTTCGAATTCTTTATACTTTGTGTATTTTTCAATTAGATCTTGACTAAAATTCTGAATTTATTTCCTTTATATAATTACAGAAAAGCAATCTATCTGACAAGGAGTTGTAGCTTAAGATAAGCTTATGTTTCGTAAAGTTACGGCTCGTTGTCACACTGCTTTTTTTGTTTATCTCTTTTTAAATGCATGTATCTACTTTCTTAAGTGTTTTTAAAAATTATGTTCATAGAAAGTGATATAGCTGAGTTTGGTATACCAAGTAGACATAAATATATTTAAATATTCTGAAACATATATAAATGTTCTACATAAAATATGTGTCGTTCGTCTAGTTCAATAGAACTAGACGAACGACACCATTTTTTCTCGTGAAATGCTTAAGTTTAGGAGTCTAGGATCGTCAAAAATTTCGTTTTTCGTGGGATGAAATATCACTGAAGTATTCCAGCTACGCAAAAATAAAATGTGCTAAACAGGCACGTATTGTATAAAATCCAGCTGTACTTAAGAATATGAAATTCCAGACACGTATTAGGAAAATTGTATACCAGACACTCATACGAAATGAGTTCCAGATAGCTTGAAATATAAAATTGTACAACGGCTGTTGTTTAGATATTTTTACTTGTTACTTCGTGAAACTGTATTGAAAATCTTATTGTTGTATGAAGTCGTAAAATTTCAATCAATTTATTTACCTCGACCGACAAGTGTATTTTAAACTTATTCGTATATAACCGAATACTTTTAAATACTTCATTACACTACATAATCATTTTTTTCACTATATAAACAACATGGGCGTTTTCTTATCTATCATTAATTTCTTATTCATATATTATCATATGTCATGACTCAAGTTCGTCTTATGTAAGCAAAATTAATACTTTTATATTAATAACATCTCATCATTAGTAGGTAACTATATATTATATATATTTTCAAATTTGTAACATTGCTATAAACAATTTCTAATTTATTGTAATGGTAATACAGATTTTGCGAGGCAGATGATAAGTTTTTTTCTATCACAGTGCAAGTGGATCGATACCACCGGAATTTCGATTCTACTTGCAGTCGATGTGCAATCGTTAATATCGATTGGAACTATATTATCTGCCTTTGACGTTTGATTGTTTCATTTAATCATGAATAAAACTATGGTAAATATTGTCGTTAAATCGAATATTAACTTATTTGTTCAATAATAGTTACTATTTGTTTAATTTTATTCTTTCATTGTTTTAATGTGTATTAAATTTTAGAGTATCGTTAAAAAAAAAAACACTAAGCTTGAGTTATATTATTTTTATTGAATAAATAATATGATTATAAACTTTTTCTGTGGTTTTTTTCTTTGATTTAAGGAGGAAATGAATTTGAAAAATATGAATACTGAGCTAAATAGCTATCTTACAAGAAATACGGTAGCCTTAGATGCGTACAACAAATGAGCTTAGTTTAGATATATATAACTTAACGATTCTTGGCACATTTGCTTTTCCTGACGAAATCTGACGTATCCTGGGAATTTGCTTTTCTACTACTACCACCATTGTACTAGACAGAAATAGAGAACTTTTAAATCCGAATAATTCAATATATCTTTCTATGTGTATTAGAACATTTAGAACTAGTATATTTATTGAGAAAACTTGTGTAACAAACAATAGCGCCCTTTGAAACGGAAAATTCAGTCACCACCCTTGTTCGTCCCATGGGTATCGTAAGAACCCAGGGGACCAAATTACACATGGCAACACCTCTGTAAAGAAAAGTATATATAAAACTGGCTGGCCAGCGTAGAAAACAAAACCTCCTTTCTAGATTAGACCTATGTCCAGCAATGGACTATTAACAGTGAATAGTGAATTGATAATAGCCTTTCACCTAGATGTCTAGTAGTATATTGAATGAAATAATTTCAAAAAGAGCATACACAAGTCAATTTATCTTCTCAAATTCGTTGCTTATTTAATTCTTGTACTATTTCCCTGTTAAACGCCTTCGTGGTGTTCCCTTAAAATTTAATTTTACATTGATTACCAATTAACACTATATACTTGGCAGGTAATTAAGTTTCCGTACCTGTTGATGACTATTCTTTATAGGTACTATTTTATTTTAATTATATTTTCCTTAAACTGAGATGTGTGTTAAAAAAGTATGACTAGGTAAAAAATGTTACACTGTTAGAGCTAAGTTTGGTAATACTATGTGTGTGGGATTAATAATACCGATTGTCATCACCGATATACATCCCATGGGTATCGGTGATGATCGGTGGAAAGAGGTGACTAGGGGAGAAAATTACACAGGGTAACATCATTACAAGGGGAAGGGAAACAAATTCTATATCAACCCGTGGTGTAGTAGGCCATAACCTTTTTAGAAGAAGCTAACTATTACGCTCTTACCACCATTTGTATATAGTACTTAAATTGATATGTTACTTTTATGTGAACTGCAATATCTAGTGTACAACAAATTTTATTCTATTTTATTCTTAGCGCCAGCAATGGACTGTTAAGTTGTGTTGATGATGTTAGTGCCAATTTTGATGAAAGATGACCATGAAAATGAATTTGATTGGGTTGCCTGTTAGATGACTAGAAATGGAATTATGTTTTGTAATGTACTTAATGTACTAATCAGAAAATAAATAAATGTTGTAAAGATATCTTTCTTTTATTTTAAATCCCTTGGGAATTTATTCAGACCTAATTTATATAAAACAAATAGGAACATCAAGCTGTTCTTGTTAGTAGTTTCTTAGAAAATAATCAATAAATTCAACAAACAATATATTGTTTGCTGAATTTATTGATTATTTAAACTTTAGCCTTCCTAATTTAAAATTTAGTTATAACTAAATTTCAAATTAGGAAGGCTAAAGTTTGATTGAATGTAAAAGTTTGACTTTCCTAACATATTTAAATTGTTTGAATATATTTTGTTACAAGAATGCAAAACTGTAGAAATAAAATATAATATCACTGCAAATCATGTACAAGCCAGAGTTTAATGAACCAGTTATAAGTTTCAAGTAATTTAACAGTATGTAAGTAAGAAAACTTGTATTTTTTCAAATGCATGTTGTCTAGGTTTTTCTAAAATCTAAACCTAAATTTCTAAAGACACCAAAATGACAAGTATTCAATTTGTGTGTTGAAGTAAGTACACAAATTGATGGCAGCGCCTCTTGCGAGGAATAGGAGAAACTAAAATAATGGATGAAAAGATAATGTAGGCCTCCGTGATATAGACAACCATTAGTCGGTACTAGTGGAGTTATAACAGGATACTCTTTCGTTATGCTACAGTCAAGCATGCTTATCTTCGCTTTCAGTATTTTATCTATAGAAGTAATTTATGCAATAGAACAAAATTATATTAAAGTAAAGAATGCTACGAGCAGACAAAGCGTTAATTTATTTACGGCAGTAAATCAATAATGTAGATGACGTCTCAATTTTTCTACTCAAAAATAGATGGCGATAGAATCACAAGTACTGTTTTAGAGCTGCCTTATTATTTCTACTCAACAATAGATGACACTAGCAAGAAGTAAATGTATATTGTGAAGAATAATGTGAGACAGTTTTAGTATAATCGATATTATGTTTGTGTAGTTAAGCAATGTCTGTTTTAGAGTTTTTATTAGAATAGAACTAAAAAGATTTTGGAATTTAAAAAAACATTTTGATAGGGTTTTTTTATAACAATTAAACTTAATAAATATTATCAAGGCGATATCTGCGCTTAAATCAAAATTCTAATCACTCATTTTTTCTAAAATACACAAATTCTGGAGTACATATTACCTTTTTGAGAAAAATAAAGGTTTTCATAAGATTATGTGACCATTAGTGGGACCACGGAACAATTTGTATTAAGTTGATCCATGAGTTCTCCTTAACTTAATCATAATTTTCTGGCCTTATACGGATTTATAAGTCATCCATAAATCTGCGTCTTAACGGATTAAGAGTACGTACGGAGTGTCCACTAACCCTACTCATCTCATAGATGGAATAGAAATCCATAAAGAGAGCACGGAACAAGAAAAAAGCCTAGTCAATAATACTACAAAGAAAAGAAAAACCAAACCCTATATATAGGTACTACTATAATTATATACAGCACTGAACTATTAAAAGCTCTTGTTATTGATGACAAACTTAGGCTCTGATGGTATCATCAACGTTAGCAAGAGTATTTACATCCAATAAAATAAATCGGTAGTGGATATTATCAATTTTGCTAATCATTCATGAGCTTTGAATTATAATGGTTAGGCAATTAGGAGAGTTGATGATTCGCCTAATTTACCTGACCGGGAAGTTTTTATTTGATTGCGGGGCCAAGTTTACATCGTACTTTGAAGTTCACGAGCCTTAAGACTAACGAAAGACGATACGATACACCAGAAAGAAAAAAGAACATACTAAACATATTATAGTTTCAATGACTTAAGTGTCTCCAATTGCATTGAAAAGAAGGTTGAAGATAGTTATAGGTTTGTGACCCTACTCTAAACCTGCCCCTAGTCTAGTTGAATTTCGAAAATCATAAATATTATTGAAAAACTAATAAAAGAATAACAAATTGAATGGGAAAGACGTCACCTCAACACCAAGTTATGTTTTCAAAACGAAATATTAGGTAATATGCAAGAGAATAGAGTGATTACAGAAAGAAAATCGACGCGAAATGATTGCGTCTTGGATAAGGGGGCTGGCCCTAACCGTAGGAGGTTTTACTTAATCCAACACAACAAATTTTAATCTGCCCATAAAATTACAACTTCAATATTCATTTGCTTTAATTTAATTGTATTTTTGATCATATTTCAATAATATTCAGAATTTATAATCTGCCTGATGAAAAGCATAAGCAGAATCCAAGAGTGGTGGTCACCATACTCATTGTGAATGCAGACAATGCAACGACGTAGCAGGGTGACATTCATAATGATGGCCTACTGATGCTTTTGTATTCATTGGCTTCCGGTTTTGCACTGACTAATGAAAGACGATAATACGACCGCTGTCAATTTTCGTTGATCTCTTGTGCGAGTGAGTACCGCCCCGATAGAGCCGGCTCGTTCGTGCTGAAATCAGAGTGGCTTACTACCTTGGTCTTTTGCATAGAAGGGATCATATTATATTGGGTAAAATACTGGTGTTTAAAAAACTACGTATATTAATTTGCAAATATTCATGGGCGGTAGTAGTCATTCACAATCATTTAACAAGTCTATTCGTTTATATAACACTAGCTGACACAAGACCCTGAAAAGAGAGAGAGCAACTTCGTCTGCATCTCGTTGGATCCTTTGGGTCTAAGCTTGACTAGTTTATCTTAGGCGCACCAGGAAAATACATATATTAATTTAAAAAGAAGGTATTATACAAGTTCTTGTTCAAAGCGGTTATCGAGAAGGATTATGACAGCCACTGAGGATAGATCATTACGAAACATGGTATATAGGGAACTCAAACTCTGTCAATATAGGAGGAGCTCATTTGACTTATAAGTCGTTTATTAAGTCTGTATCACACGAAACTAAAATATTTTTACACAAGAATAAAATTTGATTTAAAAAAGTGTGATAATGTGATAAATATTATGTGTCTGTTCGGGTCAAACAATTGTATGAAAGGCAGAAGCCGAGTGGGTAATGGGAATGCATGAAGTGTAAGAGTGAAACTGGATTAACTATAAAGTAAAACAAAAGCTATCTAAATACATATCAGGGTTCTTAGAATAGGAATATTTTAAGAATACAGTCTGCTACACTATTCACGGAACAGATTGTGATTTGTTAATGATGATTATAGCAAATATTGAGATGCAGATAGCTAACTATTTAACAAACACATTATAAAGTAAGTAAGTATTATAAGTTTTATTATTATTATTTTAAACAAAATGCAGCTGTTATAAACAAAGTATGTCGAACAATTTCATAGAGCTTAGAGCCGAATGGATACTGGGAATGCATTAGTATAAGAAGAGAACCTGGTTAAAATGTAATCATATGAATGAAAAGATTACATTCATATGATTTACGTAAAAATATAACTTGTTTAATATTTAAGTGTACGTAAGCAATACGTAAGTAGTAATAAACTAACAAGTTCTTACAACAGGATACTGTTTGGTTTAGCAATAGTGAAACATCATTGGCTTTACTTTACAGTGTCTGGTATTTTACCTAATTAGACAAAATGGTATTACAGTTATTAACAAAATATTGTATGTTGTAAATATTAGATGTTCGCGTCGAACAATTTCGTAGAGCGGAGAGCCGGGTGGGTACTAGGAATGCATGAAGTGTAAGGAGTGAAAAGATTAATGACTGTGGCAGGGCGGCAGACAACCGCGGCCGCGTTTGACAAGCGCAGGTGCGCTATTTTCATAATTGGCCCGACCCGCGCCCTTTCAGCTTTCAGGAAACTAGTGAGTGTGGTCATGCGAGTACGTATATAGCGTACTTTATTACGATATAAGTAAAAAATAGGTATTTTTCTTCCTTTAAAAAACTTGTCCGTATTTGGATTTAAAAAAAAAAAGAAATATATTCTTAACGTTTTTAATGTCTTAAACTTAGTTGGGTAATATGGGAGCTTATCATTAAGTATAATAGGAAGGAGAGGAAGAACGAAAGGTGGGAACATTTGTTTAAATGTGGTTTCCTATCTCTGGAAGGCGGATTTATTTGTTAATTCTAATTTTCCTTATTGATGCTCCTTACTTCATATGGCAATCGTTAAATTTTAACAACAAAGCTGTTTATATATTTTTGTTGATTTTCAATGTGTTTGGTTTATTTATTTCTAGAGCACAATTGATTATACTTTTCACGGAATATATTGTGATTTATTAATGATGATGATAGTAAATATTAAGTCAAAGATAGATAATTACTTAACATACACATTAATTACTATTTACACATGAGTGTCATAGGAGGTCATTGTCTACTGGCAGCGTTCGCACGAGGCCGGTTTTCTCCGAAATAATTACCACATAGCCAAATACATAAAAGTACAAAAAAACATCTAAGAATTGTATGAATTTATCACTCTACAATCTTAATTTGACAAAAAAATAACATCTGTACTCATTTAGAATATAATATATAAAATGAGAAATGACCTCTCTAAGCCTTAAGTCGTTGCATATGATAAAAAACCTATCTAATTTCACTTTCACACTGTACTGTCTTCAAAGTGGATTACGTCGCTAATCTCGAGATCGGGCAGGGGTGCCACGTGTGTGAACACGAAAATCTGACGTACAGGGGCTCACCTTTATACGAGTAATGAATACTATTAATCACGTGAAGATCTTGCCTTGTTCGTGAAACTTAAAGCACTACTTGACAAGGATCTTGGGGACTGCAACTGTGCCAAAACTAATGATATGTTACTGTAAAAAATATGGTTGAACAAAAAGGTTGACTTCTGTGTTTGAATAACTTTTAGTTGAGAATACTTAAATATTAAACAAGTTATATTTTACGTTAATTATTCGACTCTGAAATGACAATTTGTTATAATATTATCTGCAGATTAATAAATAACTACTATAGACTTGTGATTTTTACCTATATTTTTAAAATTATTACAAATCAGAACAATAGTTAATTTCAGATTTTGTATTTTAAAATTGTAAGTTTGAATATATTATAAGTATTCTTCCAAAATAACTATTAAGCTGTAGAAAAGGATTTTATGAGATTATTTTTAAAGTTCATATCGCTAAATCTCAAAATGGTTGCTTCAAAAATCAGACCCACCATCCAAAATTGTGTAACTGAGCGAAAGTATTGAAAGCAGGAAGGGCCACGTCAAAAATTACTATTATACCCCCGACATATAATTAATGAACTGCTTATTCAAATACATTTAAAACTATTATTCATGCCGTTTACGTTTGAAACGTTCCGACCGTTTCTTTGAAAGGGCGCCTTTATATTATTAATTAAAAAAAGTTGCCTTATGCGATTTTTAAATAGTTCAGGCTGGAACCGTAACGAATTTTTAAGGATAAATATTTTTTGTACACAATAGTTCGTTATTAGATTACAAAGCTACCTAATGATTGTTGCACAATTTAATGTAGTTTAAATTGTGAAGGTTAGTTGAAGATAATTATTTATGCTTCATGAAACCTTTGTTTGTATATAATACGATAAGTATTTGGTATGTTTGTGTGTGTGATTTAACTATTGCAACGCTTATTTAATTGGTTTTAAGTAATGGATAGATATTTTAGTAGCTAGCAACAGGTGTATTAATAACCATTTAAAACGCTGACTTATCTGAGTGTAATATTCCTGTGTGCTATCGAAAAATATTTAAAAACAAGGAACGTATTTTAACATTAATATCACGTATAAGACATATAAATATATAACATTTTATATATTCGTAATCACCGTTTAAACTTACTTTGATACCACATTTGACGTAGTCTTATTTTGAAAAAAAATATTTTGTGTTTACGGCGCCAATAAACCTATATTTTGTATTTTTTTATATTAGATGTAGCCAGTTTCACTCTCATGACTAAGACAAATCTATTGACATCACTAAATATACAACAAGCCGTTAAGGCTCTAGGCCATGCCAAAAAAACATACTAAGATACATACATTCGAAAAGCATAACCCTCCTTCTTTCGCAGTCAGGTAATTACTTGTAATACTATATCTGTAGATAAGCAGGAAATCGTTTAGATGAAATGTACTAATTTAGTAAACGATCTAACTAGAGCTTTTAACAATAAACTACGCGCAATATACCTTTGATAATGCACTAAGTAGTAACTGTGGCGACTTCCACTTACAGCGCCATCTACCAAGATACACTAAACTACGGAGTTACGTAGTATAAGAAGAAGCTACCAATACTGCATCGCGTAATAGGAGTTCTCGCGCCGATTAATATACATACACCTTCCCAACATCAACCGTTGGGAAATGGCCCGCCAGGCATGATTGCCTCCCTTTGTGTTGGAGGGACATGACACCCCTTCCTTCACAGGTACTACGTCTATTTCTTTTTAGTGTATCGATGTTTACACTGTATAAAACTATTCCATAAAATATTAATCTCCATAAACAGATAAGATGTTTTTATCATTCGAGTTTAGGAAGCTCTTTTATGATTTGATTTAATAAGTATTTTGCCGACTTAAAGGTAGCTAGTACTAACCTCTATTTTGATTAGTAATTTAATATAAAAACAAATTTTATAAAGTAGAATAGAAGCCTTTTTGTTAACTACAGAAAACAAATAAACTTTTAATATAAACGATAACGAGCGATAGGTCTCACAGTGGTAAATGAACATCGCAATCAAATAACAACATAATACACATGCCGACAATCACGAGTATAAAACAATAAGAATAAACCTCTCGCAAAGTAACAAGAAATACTTTTTTTGTAAAAAGGGAGTCTGCTTTCAAGAAACATCATCAAGTTAGAAAGAACTCCCCTACCTCCCTGGAACACCTCAAAAATAGATAGAAGAAGAGGTATGATGCTTTAAGTTAGGGAGCTTATTATATTGGTTGAGTGAGATTTTCCTGTTACTTTTTTTCATATTTTCGCCATTCGTTGGCTAAGTAGATACTATCTTATTATTATTTTTTGGGCGAATCCTGGGGAAAATCGACTCGTGTTTCTCTCATTTGTTGAGTCACGTTCGAAGGACGTTGCTCCTTTTCTATTGGCTCTTTGTATGCCACTTTCCATTGTTGAACGTATTTCTAAATAGTAATAGAAGGGTTTTGTTACCGTCATAAATGGATTGTATTTCTAAGTACATATCAAAACTTGTTAAAAAAGGAAAGAGAATATTCGTTTCAAGAGAAAACTAACATAATATATCTACTTACTATCATGTGTCCTTACTGTCATGCTTTCATAATACTACAATTAAATTTACGGCAAGTCAGCCTGTGATCACATGAAGAAATTCAAAGACATATACTTAACAGTTATAGTACCTTTGTTAATTCCCGTAATCCTCGTTTAAAATAACATTATGGTGTAGATATTTTTTGAACGCGTAAATTTTATTATCTTTAAAAATATCTAATAACTTTAATTCCTTCAAAGAAAATTTAAAGTTGATTCAATCATTTAATGATGAATTTTCGAATTTTTTTTTAATTATCCGTAAACGAAATTAAAACTTATTTAGATAAAGTTCTCATAACATAAAAATATATAAATATTAGCACTATTGAGAGATAAAAAAACTACAAGTTCTTTGTAGATGATTCTATTTTCTCTCTGGAGTCCTATCATCGTCATTATCAGCCTATCACAGTCCACAGCTGGACATAGGCCTCTCCGATTTCGCGCCACTTAGTTCGATCTATGGCTTCTCGCATCTAGCTCCTGCCACCCTTCCTGCGCATATCATTGCTCCAGCTGGCCTGTGCACATCCTACACTACGTTTGCCGAGACGCGGACTCCACTCAAGAACTCGTTTACCCCAACGGTTATCGGTTCTTCGGCAAATGTGGCCAGCCCACTGCCACTTCAGCTTGCTAATCCTGTGGGCTATGTCAATGACCCCGGTTCTTTGTCGGATCACCTCATTTCTGATGCAATCGCTTGGAGAAACGCCGAGCATAGCCCTCTCCATAGTACGCTGAGCGACTTTGAACTTATGGATCAGTCGAACCGTAAGTGTCCACGTTTCGGCTCCGTTTGTCATTACGGGTAGGACGCACGCATTAAACACTTTCATCTTTAGGCACTGTGGGATCAACGATGAGAAGACCCAACGAAGTTTCCCAAACGCTGCCCAACCTAGCTGGATTCTTCTGTTCACCTCGTCCTGAAAACTGTTTCTACCTAACTTCAAAGCCTGCCCGAGGTATACATATTTTTGAACAACTTCGAAAACGGCATCGTGTACTGCAACCGATTCCAGTTGTACATGTTCATTGAACATGACCTTGGTTTTTTAAGTTCGTCCGTAAGCCGATGTGCCCAGAAAAGTCAGCTAGGTCGTTCAGCATCTGTTGTAGGCAGTCTCAGCAGTCCCTGCAGCGTCTCTGCCATGATGACGATGTCATCTGCAAATTGCAAGTGAGAGATGTATTCGCCATTGATATTGATACCGCTTTCTTTCAAGTGCAGCGTCTTAAACAAGTCCTCCATTGCATTAGTGAACAATTTCGGGGATATAACGTCCCCTTGTCTCACTCCTCGATGCAATGGTGTGGGTCTTGTATGCTGATCCTGTACTTGGACGGACATAGTGGCGGCTTTGTAGAAACATCTCAACACTTGGATGTATCGCCAATATACTTGGCAACGCTGCAGGGACTCCAGAACAGACCAGATCTCGATCGAGTCAAAGGTCTTTTCATTGTCCACAAATACTAGACACAGGGGCTGATTATACTCTTCGGTCTTCTGTTTTATCTGCCGCACTGTGTAGATGTGGTTTATGGTGCCATATCCGCTCCGAAACCTAGCCTGCTCCGGTGGTTGGTTTTCGTCGAGTCTTCGCGCAAGACGGTTCGTGATGACTCTTGAAAACAGCTTATAGACGTGGCTCGGGAGGGAAATGGGCCGATAGTTCTTCAACATCGTTTTGTTACCTTTTCTGAGGAACAGGATAACCACACTCCTACTCCACGCCCATGGAATTCTCCCTTCGAATAGGACAGCGTTGAAAAGCTTTTGGAGCGCCTTTAGTACGGGTTTACTTCCAGCCTTTAACAGCTCTGTAGTAACGCCATCTCCTCTCCACGGGCTTTTCCATTTTTTAGCTGTCCTAGAGCCATCTCGATTTCGTCAATGCTGACTTCTGGTAGATCTTCGGTGTAGTGGCGTGTTAATGTGGCTCTAGGGTCCTCATTTTCGGGATCAGGTCGAGATGCATGCGAAGCGTACAAATTGCCATAGAAGCTATCTACTTCGGAAAGGACAGCCAGCTTGGAAGCAATGACTTCTCCGCTTGCTGTGGTCAACTTCGTCAAATGGCTTCTTCCAAAAGATTGCACAAATACTTTTGACCCCCGATTCTGCTCGATTGCTCTTTCAATTTCATCAAAAGAGTATTGGAGCATCGGAGGTCGTGTCGTACACGCTTACTTATCTCTCGGCTTAGAGCCCGCTTTGCTGATGAAGTGACTAGCGGGTTCTCAGGTCGTTCCTTCATTAACCCTACTGTCCTCTCTCAAAGTTTTGACTTCGTGCTTTTACGTTGCATTTGACAAAATCTCGTAGCTTCATTCCTGAGGATCCGAACCACATTTTCAAGGTTCTGGTTTACGTCTCTTCTGGTTTCCATGGCAACAAATTGGTTTTCCAGATTTAACTGGAATTATTAGCAGACTAGATCGGACACGTTCAGCCTTGAAGTTGATATTCAGTGAACCTCGGACTAGTCGGTCTTTCTTTCGTAGTTCTTCTCGTATACCCCTAGGGGTCTCGGGGTAACCTTTCCAGGCTTAAAACCTGTCAATGTGGTCTCAGCGCCGTGCAACTGCAATGTAGTTGCAGTTGCACGGCGGTGCAGGTGGGTCACTGGGGTGGGCCCAATGGGCCGATTAGTATTTCCGGGGCGTTGGTGGGATGGGTATCCATCGGTGTCTTTGTGCGTAGGCCCCACAGAGTGAATGACCGTCCAGTATAGTGTACCTGTGGTTGGCGAGGTCGAGCTCCTAGGGGACCTATGGACCCTGTGGAGCGCCCGTCAGCGAACACTAGGTTGGGAGTTGTGGATGATTTGGGAGGGGTCGCTAAGAGGCGAGGTCTCGTGGCAGGCCGTACCTGTCCGGTGGTCGCCGATGATAGGGGGCGAGTTCCCGCAGGTGGCGGGCTTGCGATTCATCGGCACGCATGAACAGGTTGGTGCTCAGGCGTCCCACGAAGTCGTCCAGGCTCTCCATGCGCAGATCCCTGGAGATTGTACTGTTCCGCACATAGCGAGGTGCGTCTACAAGGGTGCGTATTGCGAGTGGCAGTTGCGCACGTAGCCGACGGTGGTTCGTTTCGGAAACGAGCGCGAAACAGGCCGGGGCACCATAGGTAAGTCGGGTGCGGATATACGCCTTGTTCACGCCAAGCTTCACGCGGAGTGGCTGTCGGGAGCATAGTATGGGCCGCAGAAGGGAGCGCGTAGTACGAACCTGGGCAACAACGCTTCTTACGTGGGGCTTCATGGAGAGGGTGCGGTCAATGGTCACGCTTAGGTATTTCACCGTCACGAACCACTCTATATTCAGCCCCATGAGCTTTAGTTGCGGCAGTGTCACGCTTCCTATGAAGATCGCCTGAGTCTTCGCCACGTTGACCGTTAGTCTCCAGTTCTCCAGCCAGCTGGAAGTGCGTCTAGTGTGTGCTGCATCTTGGCAACAGCGTTGGCAGCGTTAGTCGATGTCGCCATGTAGGCCGCGTCATCGGCGTATAGCGCAAGTTTCACGCCGTCGGTGACGGGGATGTCATTCGTGTACCAAGAGTAGGACTAGTCAGTGATCACTACCGGTGTTTAACCTATTGAGCACTGAGACGTCTCTGAATATGTGCTTCCTGTCCGTCATGATGAAATCGATCTCATTTTTGGTCATAGCGTCGGGGCTATTCCACGTCCACTTTCTTTGGGGCTATTCCACGTCCACTTTCTTTGGGGCTGCTTCTCGAAAAATGAGTTCATCAAAAATAGCCCCAGGATTCGCTGCAGGTTTGTACTCCAACTTTGGCGTTGAAGTCACCCATAACAACGTTGTAGTGGGTTTTAGTAGTGGAGTGGAGGGCCCTCGATATGTCATCGAACATATTCTCCTCCTCATCGTCCGAGTGAGCCGGGGTCGGTGCGTACACCTTTAGTCCTTGAGGCTATACCTCTCGGTTAGCTTGACAATGAGGTACGCTACCCTGTTCGACACACTGGAAATTTCTACAACGTTGCCAGAAAGCGACTTGTTTACCAGAAACCCCATGCCACCTTGGGATCGTTAGTCTCCCTCGCGGAAGTCCATCAGGTGGTCTGAGTCGAGGATTATGGTCTTCTCCCCCTCTCTTCCGACTTCACATAACCCTAAGGAGTGGACTGAAGGAGAGCCACCTAATCTTCCCAACATCCTCCTCAAGTTCTACCAGATGCAAGTCTAGCCGTAACGTACGGCTGTTAAATGTTGCCAGGGTCAGTCGTTTGTGGTGGCCTCCCGTAACCCGGTGATTCTTAGCACCTCCTGTTCCGCCGTAACCGTGGTCGCCACCATGACCAGGAATAGCGAGACTATCGGGAATTGCGGACCGTGGCTTCTGTTGCTTAACCATGGAGGGATTTGCTCATAATCACCACGCTGGGCAGGCGGGTTGGTGATCGCAGGGCGTAACTTGTTGCACCGGTGACGCTGCTGCCCATCACCGGCCTATTGTATTTAGTTACGCCTGTTAGGATGGATATACTGCCATCGGTCGGGCGCCCGAGCCTCGTTTGCTTTGGCTGGGAGCGAAAGATTGTGGTTCGCTCTCTTACCCCTCCCCCCCCCCCACACCCAGACCCCTGGATCCTGGCTCCTAGGTATAATATTAATGTTTTTGTAAGGAATTCTCAATGCAAAATTGCATGGTAAACTTTTAATCAAGTCTTGTTGAAACGATTTCCTACAAATAAAGATTAACACTAAGAACGTACAGATAGGACATTAGGAAAATTATTATTATAATTTTTTTTTTCTCCGTTCAGTCGTTTACTCTGTTTCTTCTGCAAACCATGACAGTAACCTTTNCAGACCCCTGGATCCTGGCTCCTAGGTATAATATTAATGTTTTTGTAAGGAATTCTCAATGCAAAATTGCATGGTAAACTTTTAATCAAGTCTTGTTGAAACGATTTCCTACAAATAAAGATTAACACTAAGAACGTACAGATAGGACATTAGGAAAATTATTATTATAATTTTTTTTTTCTCCGTTCAGTCGTTTACTCTGTTTCTTCTGCAAACCATGACAGTAACCTTTACACACGCACATAGTATGTGCATTTTCTGTACCAAAAAATCTTCGTTCCTTCCCCTCCCCAATAGTTTGGCATCTCAATTATAACTACATACAGGATGACCGTGGTATCCTGGGTCTATTAGGAGTCACCGTTTTAAATTTCCTGTGCCGAACCGTCAACATTTGGAACTCTTTGCCAGCGCAGGTATTGTCCCACTACGTTCCCGGGTCCTTTAAACGGGGTGTGAAAAAGTATTTCACTAGGGAGCCATTTTATGGCATCATGCTAGATTTTCCACGTTCTTAATAAGGATGGTGACTACTGTTCTTGTTGTTGACGATTAGATACGTAAGGATTAAAAAGAAAAAGAAATGAAATATTGGATTTTTCTCATTGCCGATTTGTGGAAAGTAGGTTTGGTTACCATTGTTCTAATAGTCGTATCTGCATTCCGATTGATAGTCTTTTTTACTAACACCCTTAGACGCTCAAGTTTGAGGGCTGATTCAATGGTCTATTGCTTAAAGCAGTGTTTATTGACACGGCTTGTATATATTCAATATTTTTATTGCACTTCATTGT
>PKRV01000595.1:13946-77168 GCA_003709505.1 Hyphantria cunea
ATTGAATATATTCATAAAGAGTCAAGTTGGAGCATACGTTACATTTTAAATATAACACATCAAAACATTCGAACTTTGGCAACTTTGAATCAATCAGTCAATTATTGGGATATATTACTTTAATTGATTTCAATAAGAAAGCATAAACAATCTCGCGCCATTTTAGGTAAAATTGCCACGTCTAGTGAGAAACCCCCTACGGTGCGATGCCGTTCTATGACAGTTTCTTAAAAATCCGATTCAGGTGCGCTGCCTGTAGAGGGGTTCCAATCATAAGCAACAAGCTAGATCCAGTTACAAATAGGCATTGGGAGGAATATAGAAATAGTCTATCCGATCCACCTACTTGATTGATTTATTTGATATTTTTATTCCCTTTTTAAACCTAAGCTAAATAAAACAAAGCAAGAACAGCTTCTTTTATTGAAGTCAAAAGATTTTCGTATTCATAACAAAAAGTGCGTGCGTACAAAGTACACATGTCAGAAGTGAAACTTCTTAGCTCTCTCCACTGTGATACGACAATCGCTCTATCTCACTTTTTCTCTCTATCTTTCTCACTTGCTTGCTCCCTACTCTCACTCCATCGCTAGTTGCTTCATGCTACGTTCGCTCTGTCTTACTCTCTCTCAATCGGTCTCGATCGCTCTCTCTCTCTTTTTCTACGCTTCCGTTGCATACTTGCGTGACGTTGCATTTGTAAAAATTTTACCCTCATGCGCCTAAAGAAGTTTCACTTCAAAAAAGAAAATATACATTCATGTCCTATGTGTAAGGGTTCACATTTCATATTTTGTTGCGATAAGTTAAGAAAATTATCTCTCGAGGATTGCATACAAAAAGGCAGGCAATCGAATATCTGTATTAATTGCTTGCGACCTAGAAATAATGAAGCTAAGTGCAAACTAGGTCATTGCAAATATTGCAAGCCAAAATATAACACTTTGCTTCATCAAGAGATAAAACCCACAGCGTTGCCAAGTGGACTGGTGATACATCCAAGTGCTGTGATGTCTTTACGAAACCGCCACCATGTCCGTCAAAGTACAGAATCAGCAAACAAGGCCTATACCATTGCATCGAGGAGTGAGATAAGAGGATATTATTTTCCCGAAATTGTTCACAAATTCAATGGAGGATTTCTTTAAGGCGCTACACTGGCTTAAATATTATTAATGGCGAAGGCACCTCTCACCTGTGAGGCGTTCCACAGACCAGGTGGAGTAATGGTCTGCGCAAAACGGCTGGCAGGAGCCAGCTCTAGATGCCACTTGCATCGATTTTCGGCTTCTTGAGCCTAAAATTATGCAAGTGGCGTGAAATTGGAGAGGTCTAGCAGTGGACTGCGAAAGGCTGATGATTATGGTGATAGTGCAGACAATCCGACATTGTTGTTTAAAACTAACGACTGCAACTAATATCTATCCACTAAGGATTTTTCGTTTATTACGATAATTCGTGGTAACACTTTTTGTTCTAAACGATTACAGGATAATTAGGGCTCTATTCACCTCGCAAGTGTCGCAAGAGTCGACTAAATATACAAGCTACTAAGGACAACATCAGTGCAGAGAGAAGGAAAAGTTGAAACAAACCCGAAACCAACCCGTCTGGCCAGCGTGATATGGTATAACAGAACCTCCTGTGTAAAGAGAGGCCTCGAGAGAGATGGCGAGATAAATCGAGGTTGTCGTATAAAGGAAAGAAAAGAAAATATATATCCAACTACTGAAGAATTGTACATGCTGTGTATTATGAAGATATTTACTTATTAAAATACAATTATTTATATATTTATTTAAAAATAGATAATAGAACCATATTGAAGGCCTTAAGCATATATTTCATTAATATTCATTTCAATTGAGACACCTTAGTCTTATACATATAAAGTGTATATATTTCTCATTACAGAAAAATAATTTTGAATTTAGTTCAAATTCTTAGAATTCCTGACGCTTCTTACAGGATTCCTAAGCGCACTATTCTTAGAGTCATTGTTCCTTACGCTCCTCGAGTCATTGTTCCTTACGTTCCTCGAATCATTGTTCCTTACGTTTCTCGAGTCATTGTTCCTTACGTTCCTCGAGTCATTGTTCCTTACGTTCCTCGAGTCATTGTTCTTCGAGTTGCTTCTCGTATTCCTTCCAGGGCCGGCAAACGCGGTGGATGAGATGACCAACACCAACATCAAGATTGAAATGAAAAGCTTCCCAAGATTCATGATGTCGGAATCTACTAAAGATATAAGTTTTCCATTTTAAATACAGATTATAATTATTTCTACAGATACGGCAGTCTTTTCAAATGCTCGTTTACATTAGATAAGACTTAAATGATTGTAAGTGGAAGAAAACGCATCGAGAGTAAAGCGTCTTGTTAACGACGAGAAGTGCATTTAGCTATTTGTTAACTGCTTACTCCCTGGTAGTTGACAAATAAATTATGAGGGGACTGGAAGAAGAAAATTAATTCAGCACAGTACAAGAATCCAAACAAATTTGGATACAATCTACAGATTACTGGAAGGTAGTTAAATATCTTATGTTGATAAAAGAAAATATAATAGTTTAAAACGACTTGAGTTTGACCTACTTCTGACGGTCAGATTTCATTTAAACTTTATAGACTTATCGAGGACAGATGACAGTATAATATTTTTCAAAAATAAAAAAAAGCTAATAAAAGACGCTTTAATAAATAAAAAAGTAACCAAACTTAAAAGTAGAAAATACGTTTTATATTTAACTTTAATGTAAAAAAGAATCTAAAAAGCGTAGGGTACTTTCTAAAAATATCCCAATAATGTCGCTCCACGCTTTTTTACATTAAAATAATTTGAAATTATTGTCTACTTTTCTTAGTATGGTTTATTTATAAAAGCGGTTATTTTTAGTTATTTTTGACGTATTTGTATTTAGTTTTTATTTTCTAATAATATTGTATTGTCACCGATCCTCGATAAGTCTACTAAGTTTAACTGAAATGTAACCATTAGAAGTGGGTCTAAATCAAGATCAAAGAAGTCGGTTCCAAAGGAACAAACATACAGGTGAAGCTAATAAAAAGCAGGTAAAGCATGTGAAACTGTACCTGAAAATGGTTCCTATAGACCCAAATAGAACAGTGAAACTGGACTTTACTTAGTAACTACTAGTGAACTATTAAAATTTTGGCTCATACGACGTTTTTGATGTTTCTGATTCCAACAGATTGTGCTACATAATACTGATGATTATTTGTTGAAACCGTGAGATAGATTATTAGGCATTCGTAGGTTATATCTAATTAATAATATAAGTAATTTACTCACCGAAGTTGCCTACTGTTCAAGAAATACAGTGCAAGTGGTTTGTGAGCCTAGAGGCACCGAAGCTTATAAATGTAACCCATACCCATAATATTTGTTTTTATTACATCCGTTTGCTGTTAATTGTAGCAAAAGTATTGTTATTTAAATTAGGTTGAATTTTTATCACAGTTTAATAATGGAAAACTGATAAAAGGAAAACTTAATGACTTGGTCTAATATAAAACCACTTCCCGACTTCAAGTGTCGGGTCACGGCTCGCCAGGTACAACTACTCCTGGATAGTTCGGATGGAAGATTTCCCTTTGTGTTGAAGGGAAAGGACACCAGTTTGCAAATACATGTAATAACTAATTGGATTGTATAATGATGCTAAATAACGTAGATGAAACCTTAAGATCCCAGTAGCGTCTCTTGTTCTTTGAGTATCTGCGTGCTTTTGGAAGCCCCCTTAGTGACACCTGGGCAGATACCAGGTAAGAAAAGTGACTAAAATTGTGAATAACTTAACTTAAATGTACATGTACATGGCTGATTTTATATAAAATAGTATCGTAAGTGTCAGACACTCTCCGTGGAAGGTCTTGTCATAAGAAACACGTCTAATTAGTTACCCTAATAACATATTTAAAAATCAGACATGCAAAAATAAGTAAAGGCTATTTATTTTTTTAACCGACTTCAAAAAAGTAGGAGGTTTCTCAATTCGACCACGTATATCTTTTTTTCTTTATGTGTGTTTGCGGATAATTTCGTCGTTTATGAACTGATTTTGATGATTCTTTCATTATTAGAAAGGAGATATTTCAAGGGTGGTTTCATGATAGGGTTACCATGATCTGATGATGGCATCCCAGGGAAATCGAGGGGAACCTTCGAAATTCATAGGAGCGACTAGTGCAGTAGCTACCTTGTGTCTGCACTGAAATAATTTATATTGATGAAAACCTTATTTTTATCATGTATTTCCTAAAGCTATTCCAATATTTGCATCTGTTTGTCATCATTTCATGATGATAAGCTGATGATGGAAAATATATCTATTCAACAGTTAGTAGTTCGAGGATAATCCTTTAAATATGTTACGTTTGTGTGTGATATTTAGGTGAGCTGATGATGGAAGGTACAACTCCTCAATGGTTAGGGGTTAGAGGAGAAGTCTTTCACTTTCATAAGTATGTATAAATCTTTAGTTGTATAATTTCAAGCTATTTAGATGACCTGATGATAAAAGGTGAAACTCCTTAACAGTTAGGAATTAGAGGATGATTTCCATGTATTGCGTATAGACCTAGATTAATTTATATTATTTTAGATTTCGCATGAGTTATGGTGAAAGATAAAACGGTTAGGGGATACGATGGAGATTCTTAAAATATCATAAGTATGAATAGGACCTTTACTGTATTCTTTAAAGTGGTTTGTTTAGGTGATCTGACCGGTATGTTAGAAAAATAAAAACATTTAAACAAAAAACTCGACTTATAAAGCATCCACGTGAACTTCCTGCATATAAACTAAAAAGCGTAAAATAAACTGGTTTCAATTTGACTGGCTTAAAATATAATATGTCAATTCTCGACCATACCTAATTCTATTTATTTAAATAAAGTTGTATCATAAAAACGGCTGTTAAAAACTAAAACTGGAAAATAAAAAATATGCAAGTATTTTTGTTTTTTATTTAAACTTTCTATGGAAAATAATTTACTAAAAGTTATCTTTAAGTAACTACTTTCAATAAAAAGGTTTAAATAAAAAAAAACATATTTTTTTATTTCTGTCCATAAGAATGTTGAGGTGTAAGGGGGCGAACCGCAATCTTTCGCTCTCAACCAACCTCACCTGCACGCGGTGCACCTGGATTACGAACGAGCCTTTGGCGACGACCGATGGCGGTATATCCATCCCTAGAGGCATAACTAAATATAATAGACTGGTGACGGGCAGCGTTGTTACCGGTACAACAAGTTACGCCCTGCAATCTCCAACCCGTCTACCCAGCGTGGTGATTATGGACAAAACCCTCCATGCGTAAGTAACAGAAATCACGGACCCCAGTTTTCCGTAGTCCCGTTATTCCTGGTTATGATGGCGACCACGGTAACAGCGGGACAAGGGATGCTAAGAATCACCGGGTTACGGAAGGCCACCACAAGCTGTACGGCGCACCGGTGTGGGTGTCGGCTCTGACCGCCTAGAATTTTGACCGAAGAGTATAATCATTTGTAGACTATGACAGGGCCTTTGACTACATTGAGATTTGGTCTGTTCTGGAGGCCCTGCAGCGTTTTCAAGTGGATTTGCGATACATCCAAGTGTTGAGATGTCTCCACAAAGCCACCACTATGTCCGTCCAACTACAAGACAAGACCCCTACCACTGCATCGAGGAGTGAGACAAGTTGACCTTATATCCCCGAAGTTGTTCACTAATGTAATGGAAGACTTGTTTAAGACGCAACGCTGGAAAGGGCGCGGCATCAACATCAATGGCGAATACTCTCTCACTTGCGATTTGCAGACGACATCGTCATCATGGCAGAAACGCTACAGAACCTACAACAGATGCTGAATGACCTGGCTGAGTATTTTGTGCGTATGGGCCTACGATGGAACTTGTACGATGTGACTTAGAAACAACTTTGAGGACGATGTGAACCGAAGAATCCAGCTGAGTTGGGCAGGGTTTGGGAAGATTCGTCGGGTCTTGTCACCGTCAATCCCACAGTGCCTAAAGACGAAAGTCCGTGCGCCCTAACCGTAGTGACATACGGAGCCGAAACGTGGACACTTACGGTACGACTTGTCCATAAGTTTACAGTCGCACAGCATGCTATGGAGAGGGCTTTGCTCAGCGTTTCTCTAAGGGATCGCAACATAAACGAGGTGATCCGACAAAGAACCCGGGTCATTGACATAGCCCACAGGATTAGCAAGTTTAAAAGGCAGTGAGCTGGCCACTTTTGCCGTAGAAACGATAAAGGGTCATCGATATGGCCCTCAGGATTAGCAAGCCGAAGTGCAATGGAGAGGCCTATGTCCAGCAGTGGACTGCGATAGGCTGATGATGATAATGATGGAAAAAGAAGAAACAAAACAATTTGTTAATATTTTTTAATGTTTAAAAACTTGTATTTTGGTTGTGTGCTTTGTTTTGCTAAGCACACAAGTCATTATTATTGTTAATAATATTTAGTTCATTAATATGCTCTCAATATCCTTTAGTCATATCCAACTGGTTTTGACGGGTTCTTCTTGCTGGCGATTCTGCTGCTGTTTCTGAAGGCATATGCGCTGGATGAGAAGACCAACACTAACGCGAAGATCGTGATGAAGATTCTCCCGAAATTCATGGTTATTGGACCTATTAAATGGATAAATTATAAAATATAAGTATAGTTTAAAGATGCTGTCACAGTTCCCGCAATGTTATCTATGAATGTTCAAACACAGACATGAGCAAAATGGAGACAAGAGAGATTTATGTGTGGAAGATGATGCTGCAAGTAGAGAATGGCGTGTAGGTGATGATGCAAGAGACTAAGTAAGTAAATAGGATACTAAGAAAGTAAATAAGTTTAGTCGAGTCTTTGAGATGTACTAAAGAAATACTAATTTAGCACCCATAAAGATTTGCAATAGAAAGCGTTTTAACTTAAAATTTTACACCAAAACGCTTGGTATCATATCTTTTCATCATCATGGGCCACTTGTCCCAACATCATCACTGCCGGACATAGGACTGCTCTTCAATTGTGCGCCATTTGGTACGATCTTCGATACCTTTTAACACATTAAAACCATTTAAATAAATGTTTACGTCCTAAATTGGTGAATCTGGACATTACTGCGATACTAAATAAATCCATTGAAATACGCACGCCGCTCAGCAGGATATGTATAAAAATTGGTTCAGTTTCTTACATAAATACATATACATATGTAAGAAAAACTACACTTTGTCACAGATTATATCGACCCGTGAGTTTTAATCTTACTTACTCTACCATTAGTCTAGTTATACAGATTATGCTCCATAAACTTAGCTATTCATTGAAGCCAGGAGATGGATGATGGCAGTTATAGGTAATGAGCAAATATGAACATGATTAACTTACCGAAGTAGCGTACTGTAATAGGAAATATTGCGCAAGGAGTGTATCGTACAGCGCGAGTGAGACTTATAAATGTAAGTAACGCCCATCATTTTCTTTTTATTACATCCGTCTGCTGCTAATTGCGGTAATATTGTTGTTATTTTAATTAACTTGGAGTTTGTGACAATTTTACAATCGAGCTGATAAAAGGTGCAATGAATGCAGGTCGAAGTTATGATAAAAAAATAGTTGATTTTTCAATACATGGTGTCGCTTTACTAAAACTATAGTCTGATAAATTTAAAACGGTGACTTTGACAGTTGACGTGTAGGGATATGGTGTCTATAAAGTCATGGTGAGAATAACCGATTTGCATTCGAAATGCATGAACGATCATCAAACCTACTAATATCATAAATACTAAAATTGTGAGCATGTTTGTTAGTCTTTCTCGCAAAAAATACTGAAAGGATTCAGATGAAATTTCGCAGTAAAATAGCTTATACATACATTAGAATTACATATAGGACACAACCTAATAAGGTTTTATATCATTTAGTATTGCTATAATGGTAAGTATCAAGTAAGTCGGAAAATAGTATACATATTCTGCCGTTTGAGCACTGTCTTGATGTACGCTGCCTAAAGCGTTGGAGTTACATGATAATAATATAGTGTGGGATTGATTTTTTTAAATAGTTCTAAATAAAAGTCAGAGCTTGTATCTACCTCTTAAATGGAAGCCATTATACATAAATAATGGCTTCCATCCGTTTTTACCATGCAAATTCCAGAGTATTTGTCAAAATCTTGCAACGAATTACCACGGTGACCGATATACACGGGCGTAAACTATATATACTAATATAATAATACGCTCGCATATACCAATTTAATTGTTACTAAGTTAATCATTTAAAATATAAATAAATCAATCTCTTTCTAATTACTTATGTTTCATGGGCTGCGGTAATCGCCTACCATCAGGCGATACGCTGCCACCTATATCATAAACAAACGTACATGTTGTTTGCCACAAATATATCTATAAATACAAACGAGATCTGTATCTTATATGTTTGAGAAGTGCACCGTCAAGCTCTAGAGCTTGAGGGTGCACTTCTCAAATTGAGCCAAAATGAGAGGTTATTGTACGTAATGGAACCGGTAGTGGATACCAGTAACTTTAATTTTTTTACATTTGTTTTGGAAGTTGTTATAAAAATGTATTAGAGTTTTGTATGTACCCCTAAGATCATTTATATGTCTAGAAAGAGCATCGCGACGCAAATTTTAAAAAGATATTACTAACTTTTCAATGACTGTTGTACATAAATTGTCTTTAGTGCTGATTATAATTAAATTTACCTAAATGTCTTGATCTACACATGACGTTATTTCTTATCGCCATGTTGCCATGTTACCTCAAACACAGCACAACTTTTACTATGCAAGTTAGATGGCCGGAATTAATACTTATATAGGTACTTTTTTGTAAATCCGTATATATTCGATTACCTAGTCGGCCCAAATGTTTGTTGGATCTGCAAAATATATGTTTAGGAGTTCGGGTGTTTTCTATGTATATTATATACACCACGTTGAATGGCAATGCTAATTCTCTATGCTAGAAAAAGGCCAGCCTTCTGGTCACTTATGATTGTTTTATGGTGCGTTGGAATAGTGCACCATGTTGGAACAATCACCTTCTGAGAGTAATCATACTATTTATAGTTTTTAAATAAACACGGTACTTACCATATTTCGATACCAGTAATATGTATGGTGTTCCAAAAATTTGTATACTGCTTAGGAAGACAAGTTTTAAAGTTTGTTGTTGTTGTTGTTGTTGTTGCAAGTCGACTAGACTAAGATTTAGAGCAGCTTAAACAAATTATTGCATTTTCAATAATTATTGAACTATAGTGCAGTTAATCTGACGTTGTGACCATAATCTGGAAATAATGTCTGGCAGACGAGTCATGAAGATATACCGTTGTAGGTGATAGAAACTAATTTTGCACAATTTAAACTCTAACTCAAAGGCACAACCATTTCACTGCCGTTGAGTTAGGGTTTAAATTGCATTTTATAATTTATTAAACTGTACATGAATTGAAGCATTACAACGTGTGTAAATATTATGTTTCAAAAGTAGTAGAGCCAGATTAATCTCAGCTCGACCGGGGCGGCACTTCCCTCCACAGAAGATCAACCTAAAATGACAGCATTCATGCTGTTTTATTTCGTTTTTGAGTACAAGACCGGAGGCCCAATGATGCAGAAGCATCACTTGGCCACCATGGAGTGGTTCACCCTGCTGCATTGTTTCATTGTCTGTATTCGCAATGAGTATGGTGACCACTACTCTTGGATACTGTCAGGCAGAGTAGAGTCACTATAGTAGGCCCATAAATAAAAAAAATAAAAACGCGCGTGTTTCAAGCGAATTCAACTGGTGAAGAGATATTTTTGAGCTAAGTTACGTCTATCCATCCACTAAGGATTTTTCATTTAGTAAGACAAATCGTTTTCAATCAATCGAAGCCGAAGATCGAACCAAGTGGCGTGTAATTGGAGAGGCCTATATCCAGCAGTGGACTGCGTTAGGCTGATGATAATGATGAAGACAAATCATGGTAATACTCTATATTCTAAACGATTACAGGATAATTAGGGGTCCATTCGCCTCGAAAGTGTCGCAAGAGTCGACTAAATATACAAACTACTGAGGACAACATCAGTGCAGAGAGAAGGAAAAGTTGAAACAAACCCCAAACCAATCCGTCTGCTCGGCGTGATATAGTATAACAGAATCTCCTGTGTAAAGAGAGGCCTATGTCCAACAGTCAACAGCTAAAAGCTGTGGACGAGATAAATCGAGGTTGTCGTAGTAATAAAGGAAAGAAAAGAAAAATATATATCCAAATACTGAAGAATTGTACGTGCTGTGTATTTTGAAGATGTTTACTTATTGCATTCATTTACATATTTATTTATAGATAAACAATAGAACCATATTGAAGGTCTTAAGTATTTAATTCATCAATATTCATTTAATTTCAATTAGGGCCACCTTAATCTTATACATATAAAGTGCATTAAATAAATAATATATAAAGTGTATTAAATTTTTCATTGTAAGAAAATAACATTAAATTTAGATTGGATTCTTAGAATTCCTGATACTTCTTGAAGGAGCCTTGTTGTCATTGCTCCTAGAATCATTGTTCCTGACGTTCTTAGAGTTGTTTCTCGTATTCCTTCCAACGCCGGCAAACGCGGTGGATGAGATGACCAACACCAACAACACGATTGTAATAAAAGCTTCCCAAGATTCATGATTGCAGGACGTACTAAATATACAAGTTTCTTATTTTAAACACAGATTATAGCGCCCTCTTGTGGACACTGGTTGATCTGCAAGTGGCTTCCGATGAAACGGTCTGCTAACCTGCTCCTAGTGTCCTGTGTTGTACTGGATATTGCGCGTCCTCTGCGGCGGCTATATTGAACTAACACGCAGCGGCTGATCTCTCCAACAACGACGACAGACGTAGCTGCCGGTGCTGCGGTGAGCGTGTACTCCAGTGCAGCAATCCACTGCGAGTTACACGAGGGGGCAATGCCAACGGTGGTACTGTAAAGTCGTCCTAACCCTGCGCGTTGGACCAATGTTTGATACAAAGCGCGATATCGTTGAACTGGATGTGTGACACTAGTAGGGATTTAAATAAAACCACTGGGGACTGATCTGTGGGTTCGTAAGACTCCACGGTTTATTTGGCAATTGCCTTGAATTAAACACCAGCCTAGTTCTCACATACAAAATGTTTGTGGACCTTATACTAAAACGTGTAATAAATACAATGATAGCGCAATCTAAGTTTTGTAACAGCTCCATCTAGAACGAAAAATAAACTAATACATGAATTTACGTCTTTCATCGCACTATGTTGATCTCGAACTAAGGAAAAGGACACCAGTTCCCACATACATGTAATAACTAATTGAATTAAACAATAATGCTGAATAACATTCTTATTGATGAACAGGATTTTGTTTGGTTTCAAATTGGTTTCATTCAAGAGCAAAATCAGGCACAGCAATAAGCTATGCCTCTATTCAAGGTAAGGTTTGTATGCTATTTGAAGAAAAGTGCCATAAAGAGGTTGACAATACAATACAGGAGATGAAATGGTTTTACTGCTCTATTTAAGACTCTAGATAATAGGAAATTTTTGTCAAATATTTGGCTTCGCACGGGTGCAATGATGATACTAAATACATTATAGAAAAACTGTGAACGTTGTATACAAAAACATAGCGGCCCGCTCCGGCTTCGCACGGCTATAAAATATAGAGCCTATGTCACTCACTGAAAAAAATATTAAAATCGATCCAGTAGTATTGATTTGTTCATTACTGCCCTTGGCCCGCACGCATTAAATTTGTAGTAAAAAATTCCCCTTTCCTTATACCATGAAGATTTCTTGCTATCTTATCTAAATTCATACACTACATTTCTACTTATTTACATTACTTATTTGTTTTATTTTTACTACAATCAATATATTACAGAATGTCTTTATATACAACGTTCCTAAACGCGTCCGATCGCTGCTAAATTTAAAGTGCTACAGGGAGAACCGCGGCCTCCGACGCGCTATTTATAAGCACGCTGCCGCCGCCCCGGCCGGCCGGTACCGCCGCAAACGCTACGTCCCGCAATTTTTCAATCGGTAATATCTTCGAAAATGTTCATTTAAATCATATGCTGTAAAGGGCCATATAGATCTATATTAAATCAACAATGTATTTAAGGTATTAAATTGGATAAGGATTAATGCTGTATTAATAAAAATCGCTTCGAAAATTAGACATTAACTGTCGTAAAAAGTAAATTATAATACAAAAAAATGTTATTGTGGGATATTCATAAGAGATAGACATATACCATCAAGGAGTTTTCTGTAGACCTTTTTAATGTGCACAATACTTAGTACATTATTTTGATAAATATCGTAGGGTTCGGCCTGCGTTAGCAATGTAAGCGGAAAAAATGTAATTATTTACGACATCACATTAGAAACCTCAAAAATAACAGTATTTCTCCACCGTTTAATGGATGTTATTATACTTATAAACCTTTCTTTTCAATCACTATATCTATTAAAAAAAACCGCATCAAAATCCGTTGCGTAGTTTTAAAGATTTAAGCATACATAGGGATATAGGGACAGAGTATGCGACTTTGTTTTATACTATGTAGTGATAATTTACAATAGTATTAAACTATATCTAAAAATAATTAAAAAGCAAGCGAGTCTTTAATAACCATATATTTTATTAATTATAATTATGTACACTTGCAAACACCTTATCAATATTTACAATTTCCAAGAATACACTTGATATGTAATAAATTACTTATTACAATTTATGTTATTCATAATAATTTAAAAGGCAGTATTTTTCAATTTATTTACATTTTAAATATTCATTGCCATGAATTCTGTGAAGCTAAAGTTATGCATTTCAAGATTTTCACAAAATTTTACAAGCTTTACCAACGAAAATATTAAAACTAAAATCACAATACGGGGCTACTGCATCTCCTATCGTGGTTATGGAATTTCCACGACGCCAGTGACTGAGTTGACTTCAACTCTTCAGGGGCCAGTGCCCTCCCTCTGAACTCATCTTCAATATCTTGTAAAGTTCTATCCTTAGTTTCGGGCAGAGTGAAATAGGCAACCACTAGACAATACGCTACTACTGCAGCATATATACAATATGCGCCATGGATTCCTAGCGTCGTAAAGAAAAATGGTGCTGTTTTCACTGTGATAAATAGATTTGAAGACAACAATAGAACGCTAATTCCTCCAGCTAAACTTCTGTATTCCAAAGGAAATAGTTCGCCAGCAATTATAAAAGGCAGTGGTACAGTTCCAGTAGCGACAGTAAACATGTGGATGTGTACTAACATTACCCCAATGAAAGGATGATCAAATGGCAACAATCCATGCCCCTTACAGTAAGTGTACGCTGCAGTAGCCAAGAAAGCAAATAAGTTAAGAGACACAGTACTAAATAACATTGTTCGCCGACTAATTTTCTTAATAAATAAAACAGCGAAGGTATTCGAGATAAGTCTTTGTAGACCTAGTGTGATGACCAGTAAAGCAATATTTGCATCCGTTCCTACAACATTTTTAAAGATATCCGAAGTATATGAAGCCAGAAGATTTGCCCCAGCCCATTGACCCAACGTGTAAATATGCATCATTATGAATATGGGTTTGTAAAACTCTTTTTTTCTAATAGTAATGTTAAAGTAGGCAATATTACTTTTGACTCGTTTTCCAAACGATTTTGATATGTTAGCCTCAGCTTTAGATTCTCTGACGATGACACTGGCTTCGATCATTTTATGCAGCTCCTCTTCTTCGTCTTCATTTCGAAGCCAACGAAATACTCGTTTAGAAGCCTCGTATTTGCCTTGATCCGCTAACCAACTAGGTGACTCTGGAGAATATATAACTATTAATAAATCAACAAAAGCGACACATGCACATATAAGTGCAGTCACTTGCCAACTTAAGAAAGATCCCATAGAATGGACCGATACTACCCCTAGAGCTATACTTAAAGATATCACAGTCAAGAATGCTCCACGGTTTTTAGGGCTAGTGTATTCTCCTATAAGAACTGGACCGAGTGAGGCACTCATTCCCATTGCAATGCCTTGAAAAAACCTCGCTATAAGAAGTTGGGGAATGCTCTTGGCAGTAATGATGGTGAACCATCCTGTAATTAAGGGTGTAATGCTAACAATGTTGGCTGTTCTTCTGCCGTAGTTTGCCATAACTGGTGGAACAATCAAGTTGCCGGCAACTAATGCGAACCCGTGGATTGACGCTGTAAATTAAAAATAATATGAATAAGACTAGATACAACACATTATCATCATCTCAGCATTTATCGAGACATTTTCGTGCTCCTAAATCTCAACTACTTAATAATTCTTATTCCCTTATTAATTAAAGTTTGGTTATGTTTATGTTAGTTAAATTAAAGTTAATCCAAGCGTAACTCACCAATCCAAGAACCTGAAGAATCATCTATGGGTATGATGGATTCTGCTTTTCGGAGCTGAGGCAGAAGAATGGCAGCAAATCCCATTACTAGCCCGTGGGCGGCCATGTTCAGACATACTCCCAGCGACACAAAGCACTGAAACACACCTAGTTGTTGCATTCTTTTTTTCTTTAAAAAGACAAATACCACATTAGAAACAAACAGCCTGTGTCGCGGAGGCCTTTATAAACATACATGAAATAGACACAAAGTACAACCAGACACAGAACAAAAATCTGTGCATTACACAATGTATTATCTCATGTGGGATTGAACCCACAACACATGGCGTAGTAGAAAACGGCGTGGCGTCCGCTTAAACCATTCGTCCAACCGTGTAGTAGAACATATAGTACACGTTCATATGAGATTAAATTTAAACTAATGCAGTATATAAATGATGTTATGAAAAAATGTGTGTCTAAAGACTTAGCAGGGTGACATTTGACTACAATACAGTCTTTTGAATTGAGATGTCAAAGTGTAACAGCAAACTAATTCTGCGGAATTTTATATAGTTTATGATTAAGTTGAAATCGTGCTGACCACTATGAGACCAATAATACGCGTGTTTACTTTTATAAACGAACCATTGTTGCACTGTTTCTTCAGCACGGGCGGTTTGAGTCCTTAACAAGATTTAATTATTTTGAAAAACCAGCAAGTATTATGTGTATTCTTGTCGTTATATAGAAGATAAATAAGCTAGCCAATGTCCTTAGTCCTTATATAACACTAGTTTATGTTCGCGGCTCCGCCCGCGAACATGTCGATTATCGCAGCAAATAGTAGCCTATATATTATTCTTGTGTTTCAACTATATTACTGTAAACTTTCATCCAAATCTGTTGAACAGTTTTTACGTGAAAGAGTAACAAACATCCATCCATACATACTTTTGCATTTATAATATTAGTAGGATGTCTAAAAAGCTAGTGCTGGTACAATACACAATGTTGATCAAATACGTAGCTGATATTATTCAACGAGATGTGTTGATATAGCAAGGGGATACGTTTATACCTTGAATTAAAAAAAAGTACTAGATAATGGTGCGAATTTTGGTTCAAAAACTCTCTAAACTAAACTACAAATCATTAAAACTAAGTGTTGTCCTGTCAAACGACAAATACCACACAACAACAACTAGCACCAATTATTTATTATTATTTATTACTTACAGTATAAGTACATTTGTTGACAAGGATTGTCGGCATATCGAGTATTCAGACTATCATATTAGTATTAATTTCGATGAATAAAACCTATAATTTCAGTACCTAAACAGCGACAGCTAAGATACTTCCAATTAATTAAAACCGTAAACCTAATAATAGATTTTATAGGGTACCTAGCCACATTTAAATAAGTATTAGATAATGAAGTTAACACGAAATTGTTAAAGTTTCATGTCATTAAAGTTTTCTTTCACCGAAATCATTCAAACAAATTACAATCGTAGCCAGTTGGAAATAGGTGCATATATATATTAATTCAGGCTATTATCAGTGCTCGTATAACTTGTAATTTAGAGGTTATGTGGTACCTAATCAAAATAATAGATAAATTTAGTAGAAGACGCTGAATGACTTCAGGACGAGCGGGCCGGCTCGAAAGTACCACGTAGTCGGCTTCGAAACACGAAGATGTTATCGCGAAGGACGCGATCATTAATGAAAAGGAATGACCAAAATCAAGAATGTATATACTTATACTTTTAGAATCCGTTAGTGGACTCTATAGCCTCTTGATGATCATGCTGATACTTTCAAATGCTGCTATCCTGTAGACATCAGGGGACATTTTTTTTAAATGTATGATGATCTAAAGTGACTCTACTCTGCCTTATGATGCTTAACTTAGGGAAGAAGGGGGATTTTATATAATTATTACAATTCATAACTTAATTCACCTCATAACAACAGCAATTAATAGACATAGGCCTCTCTCTTCTATATCCAATTACATTTCCTACGTGAAATTATATAGACCAGACTTCAAGACGAATAATAACCCACGGGCCGCGCTTGTACTTTAGACGGCTTATCACTCACAATTAATATATTTTATATTCTTTATCTGTATTTCTTTATTTCATGTACCTGTACAGCGCCAGTTTTTAGTACTAATTAAGAAACCAGAGTATATGTAAGAAGCAAGAAAAAGTCTGCTATTCGTCACATCTTTATTACGTCCAATTTTTAAGTTGCCGTTCCTAAGCGTAGCCTTGAACCTGTGGGAGCTTCATTCACCGCCACCAAAGGTTGAAAAAAGAAAAGAGTAGAAAGGGCTATAATTGTAATAACAACAAGAACGTTTATTTCTCAGCAAAACCGAAATACGTTAATTAGTTTACGAATTGATTTACAAAATAGCCAGGCATAATATTCCCTGTGTTACAGGTCACCAGTGTCCTTGCTCCGAACCAGATTATATATAATCAAACGGTATGAAAAGAACAAGGCTTAAAAGAGACAACATACCAAATGAAAAACTTAAAATTAAACATGTTAAAATAGAATAAAAGTTTTTTTTCATAGAATTATGTATGAGTATGCGCGTGTGTGTGTGTGTGTGTGTGTGTGTGTGTGTGTGTGTGTGTGGGGGGGGGTGTACGTACGTATGCATGTGTGTACTAAGTATGTGTGTGTGTATATTCGTTGTACTACTGTAGGTTTATGACTGATGTTTGGCATATTGTTGTAAAATAGACTGCTACTCCAGGACCACCAATAAATCCTCGGTTTCTTCATTTGTTTGCTTCAAGGGCCATTCCGTTACAACCATGTGGGTTTACAAAATAAAGAATTTACGGCAAAATTACGTATTTATTCGAGATGTTGAAATGATGGGTTTATTGCGGCGAATACTCTCTCGTGTGTAATGGTTAAGTGCTTGTAGTCTAAACATTGTAACTTGCACAAATAGGTGCTAATCGTTGGCACTCGCCAATATGTATAAAGCTTCATGGTTGGGAACAGACGTGGCTTAGAATAGCAAACCTTGAGTACAGCTCTCTGGACGCGCTCCAGGAGTATTGTGTGAGTTTTAGCCGAACCCCCCATGTGGTAATACAGTAATTTAAGATATACTATGTTCAGATTTTCTCAAAGGATCTGGATCACGTCTGGAATGACGTGATCCTGCAGAGAGCTAAGATCATTGACATACCCGACTGTATTCAATCAAAGCAATATGAAATGACCATGGGGTTGTCGTATTAACTGCTGAACTGACAAACTTTGGGATAGAAGGGTACTGGAGTGGGATTGTGATTCGGCAAACGTAGCGTAGGACGCAAAGAGGCCAGGTGGAGTGACGATTTTCGAAAGATGGCTTGAAGGAGCTAGATGCAATCTAAAATCGATCAAAGTTACTTGTAATAGGAGAGGCCAATGTCCAGCAGTGGACTACAATAGGCTGATGGTGATGATGAAATGTAGCAAGAGTCAAATTCCTCTATCACACTGCATAGATTAAGAGCCTGGGTAAATAAATGAAGTAACACTATTTTAATTAATTTTATTGAAGAAATAAAACATTAACAATAAGTTAGGCACCTCGAACATTGTCTTCACGATCGGAGAACATCTAAGGAACAAAAGCGATGTTATGTTAAAATAGTTCCTTTGTTTTTTTCAGGGACGGAACCATACATTACAGAACTTTTCAAGGTCAGACCTCTTGTGGTTATAACATATATTGACATATCATTTCAATACCTTGAAGATATCGTATTTAACATCAATAGATGTTGATATCTATAGCTGTTTATCGGTAGATTGAGGAACTTGATAATGATTTGCTATTATCTAAAGCATATTTGATAACGACGTTTAAGCGAAGGCAAAGTAATCCAAAGGTTAGTTTTAACAAAGCCATAGGGCGAAACTGGTCGGGATTAAAGTCAATAAAAATAGTGGATTAAAACAAGTAGGTTTAATTTTACAATTTATTTCAAGAAGTTCCATAAACCGATAATCTAAATAACAAATTACAAATCCAGTATTACATTTAACCCTGTTAAGATTGAAAAGAAAATCTGACAAGGTTAGGATTTGTGTTGCAAAATGTTGAAATACTGACATGCCCCGCGAACATATAATCGTGCACACTTGAGGACTTATACCAATCGAAAACCAAACGTCATTCGTTTGGTCTCCGATTGCAGCATTGGGCCAAAACCGTAAAGACACGATAAGAAGAAGACTATATTAACATGCACCGATTTCCATTAGACCCCTTTCCAGATTCACTACAACTCAAGATCGTATTATGATTAAACGAAATTATTTTATCTTCATAGTAAGGAGCCTTTCGCCACAATATGTCTTCTGTAAAAGCTTAAAGTTCAATAGTTTACAAAGAATAAACGTATTTTGTTAATTATGCTATGTCCCGGTAGGCACAAGATCCAAGAGATGCCTCCAACAAACGAGAGAAGTAACAGTATAAGCACGGAAATGTAAATAGAAATTGAAATACTATGGCCCTTCTAAAGTATACCACGCCCGTACCGTGGGGGTCAGGTAGACTCCAGACGAGATAGCTATTCAAAAATTTTATGTTCAAATACGCAATATAACAAAAATATCAACATGTAAGAAAATATAGCATTGAAAAGAGATCCAAAACACAATTAGTTTAAATATACAATTTTTTATATAAAGCAGTCAAGACCACGAATGCGTGGAGTAAACCACTTTATATTCAAACTTGTGCAACCTTAGTTTTTATAAAGAGAATAAAATAAAGAGGATAATACTGGAGTCATCTAATTTTATCTTATTGTGTTCCTAAGATTTCCTTATTTTTCGAAACACGCTTGGATAACAACTCTAGGTTTTCCCTGAGTGTCTTTTTATAAGCCAATTATTTGTTGTTATTATATTACTTTTAGTTACCATTTTCTTACCTTATGTTAATAGAGCATAATTAAGTAGGCCTTAAGGAAAAACTGAAAGCAGTTTAAATCTGTTTGCACTCAGTAGTTATTAAAAAATCCATCTGTGACACAGGGGGATCATATTATTAATATAGTGGTGCAGCTACGTGAATTGTTTAGGTTTATTTATTTATTTTATTTTTATTTTATTTGAACAATCAACAAGAACATACACCATAAAAGCTAAGAGGCTCATAACATTCCCATTGGTGCTGCCTTAATTACAGGTTGCCACGGAAAGCAAACGAACGAGGTTGACTATAGTACCTTTTTCCTTTGAAAAATGCTACAGAAACCTTTTACGTCATGATCTTAATTTAGTTATTTACTTTTATAAAAAATTCTAAGATTGCACAGTGTGCACGCATATTTAAAAAATAATCTAAAATTCACAATAACCTCATAAAAATAAATCTATCACGGTAAAGTATTACGAGCAACGTAATATAGAAGGCCAAAGCCTTCCTTTCTAAGCAGAAAGCCTTAGTCCATTAGTGGACTATTAATTCGGCTGCCGATAGTCCTATGTGTGAATTGTAATGATGTATCCTCGTATATGTTTATAAATGTCTCGCATTCTTTGGTACTTTTTTGGTGTTGAATTCTTTTCATTTGTAAAAATATTGATGTGATATTCCTCGACTTTTGTTTGTTTTTATTTTTTATTCCCTGAGTTATGACTATTACTTTATGAGTAGTCTCCTGTAAACCTGCCCTAGATTATGGTGAAATATCTTTAAAGTACAATGGCGCTGATAAGAAAAATTAAATAACTGTTCTTAATCTTAAATAACAAGTGTAGTTTATTTTGATACATATAAAATATCATCAGTTGTAAGTTCGTATCGTATTTATCTGAAGTTAGTTAATGCATGTCAATTATTTTGTAAGCGGTAAACGGAAGGTAGGACGTCACTCACCCACTGATAAGCTGAGAAAGGTAGTTGGTATCGATTGAATTGGTTCCTCGAGAATCGGGGCCTATGCGTTTGTAAGAAATTTACGTTTAGTAGTGGACTGCGATAAACTGATTAAATGATGAACATTTAATTTAGGTCAAACAAACAGACTACAGTAGATACATGCTAGTATGAGTTTGTTTATTACACTCCGCTGATCAACTTCTAAACTGATCATTATGAATGTGTCTCCTTGTTGGTAGAGGTCGAAAAAGACAAATATGAAAAACCGTTTTCAAATACTAACATTGCTTCGACATTTAACCGCAGTCAATGTAATTTCTGAATTATTTAAATACACATAACAAAACGATATTAATTAAGTAATTAATATATTATATGTTTAGCGATAAAAACTGTAAATAAACCGTTTAAAAAATATCTAGATAACTCACTTGCTTTTTAAAAGGTGTTATCCATCCAGATGTTTGTTTTTCCATGTTGAGTTGTTATCACCACTATCACTGATAATCACTAGGAGACGTTCACCGTGAGGAATAGCATGCCGTCGTCTGCTACTTGCAGGCTTTATCTCAGATCTTCAACGCGTTACGTTTCTGATAAACTTCGTTTGTTTGCCAACGGTTACATCTTTCGTATTGGCATGTGACTTAAATCTGCTTAGAAAATACATATTTTATATATTGTTTCTAAATTCTTCAATTGATTTTACAAATAATTGGAAAATGTGATCGCTTGCCATTTTATTTGATTGACATTTTTTCTTGATCAGAAAATAGGCATTGTTCAATGTTGCCAACGTTCAAGGACCACCAGCAGTAGGTAGATAATATAGAAGAGTTCATATGCATGTGAACAGCCGAGTAGTATTTGTGTTAACTTTGAGCCGACTATCTTTAGCACTCGTGTATGTTTTGATTGGCTCCGGGGCAATTCGAGCTAATTGTCTAGGAACAACCAGCTCTGATGCATATGATGCATGCATGGACCTGGACTCCGGGCAATGGTTGCATTCCCAATCAATCAATGTAAGTTACGTCTCCCAACATTGGCCACTCTTTTACCTCAGTGATGAATCGAGAAACTGAAGAAACTATTTTATTACTTAAAATTAATGAATACGCTTAAAAGTTATCTTTGCACTGACTAAGCGATTGCGTTTATTTAAACAGAAGTAGTGTGTAATTTAGATAATCATTTATCTGCCTTATCTATGGGTTTGGCACTTATTTTTTAGCTGTTTGAATTTACCATTTCCCAGTAGGTTTTTGTTTATCAATTTTATGGTTCCGTATAATAACTTTTCCAGAATACATGTATATGTAATTATTAATATCTCCTAGATTTACTTCAATAATTATTCGTGAGAAAGTTGTGCTTCAGTTTTGGCCTATGGGTTGTACTTTTGTACTTTCTGAATGTGTCAATAACGTAAATCTTCGTTTAATTCACAGATTTCTGTTGTTTATTTCTTTTCACTTCCATTTTGCTATTTTTCGTCATTGTTGCATACATAAGTAATAATCTACACAAATTATTGTAAGCCATAGAGGCTTACAATAATTTGTGTTGTTTTAAAAGAGTTACTTATTTAGTTTCATCCAGGTTCTACTCCATAGGTATGATATTTAAACCGCGCAACTCAAATCATACATTTTGAAAGTGCTTGAAAAGGTCTATTTGAAGTAAAAGATTTTTTATTTTAATGGGCAGGAGGAGTTCGAGACCACGCTCGTCATCAATCATCACCAAAAGTTTGTAATAATTGTCCACTGCGTAACATAGGCCTCCCCTTATAATGGAAGAAGGATTGTAGAGTTATTTGTCATAATGACTAATGTTCTTTAATTACTAACATATAAATTCATATATAAGTACTTTCTAGTTGTCTATTCAAATTATATTTATCAGACATCAAATACATTTTCATCTATTTTTTTTATTTTCTTTTTGTTGTAGAATAAACTTATTCTGTTTTATCCGTTTATACAGTTCTAATTAAATTGTTTTTTTATTAATTGTACAGGGAGAGATGATATTAATAATAATCAAACTATCAAATTAGAAATGTCACACAGTAAATAACTCTTCTCGTTATGTATATGTCGAAACTAAGAAAAGATTCTCTCAAACGTAATCTTAGCACCAAACACTTTTCTGTCAAAAACACATCACACCCTACTTCCTGGTACCTGGCACAACACAACAACCACTAAACGTATGTTGACGAACAACACAAAACAGTGCACCAAACAACGATTTACACTTCAACAGCGAAAGTAACTCTTTGGATATACACGGTTAAAATTATTTATAGATTGCAAGGTGGCATCGTGCCATCTTAAAACTCATTCTCAATACAATAGAACAACAACTTCTGAATCACACAAATTGTGTTAGATTTGAACCCACAACACTTTATTGCAGCCTGTAGTCAGACACATGATAAATGATCCTACTCGGCAAATTATCTGGTCGGTCAGCAGAACATCAATGGTAATTAACATTCGAAAGTTATTACGTCTAGAGAAAACTGATGAATAATATAGAGATGTTGAGCATAATTCAATCAATATTCATATTATGTAACATATACTAGTCAATATAAAATAGGCAGATAAAATTTTATTTTCACATAAACTCGCTCATTGATTTTTTTTTTCTGTAAGTCGTTAAGTAATTCTACTATTTTAGACTCTCATGATTGAATTGAAAGTAAACGAGGACTTAGACCGGCTCACCGTCAACACCGGTTTCCTCTACAGCTATGGACTCCTAATATAAGCCGCGTTTATTTTAGTTGGTACTGTATACGTATATTTTACGCAATTCAGTCTCTATTACTATGTTTAATACTTTAGTTTTTTATTTAAACAAATACACACACACTAGTAACCATTAAAAACCGAAGAATTTCAGTTTAAAAACATGTTTTACTGGCAACTGCGCTCTCATTCGTGCTGACTTTGTCAATATGTTATTTTTTTTAAAAAGAAATCTGGCTGTCTGCTAAATGTTATCTAAATTCATTCAATATTTTTGACGTTATGGACGAACGGATATCATGTCCCTCCAACACAAAGGGAGGATCCTCCGGCCAGGCGAGGTGATCATGCCGTGCGGGCCACTGCCCAACGGTTGACGTTGGGATGTTGTAAATATATGCAAATCGGCGCGAAAACTTCTATTACGCGATTAAGGATTGGTAGTTTCTTAGTTTCCTTCGTTAATCCGTAGTTCGACGTATCTTCGGTAGATGGCATAGTAGTGTATTTCTTTTGTTGCATTGTATGTGGAAATCGCCACGTCATTAAGTATCAAAACCTATACACACATTTTCACAAAATTTCTCGTTTGCGAAAGTAATGTCATTTTCTAATCCTTGAATTATTTCATTCTAGAATTAAATTCACCTGTACTTATTCCTCTATTTTATTTATTTATGTTTAAACAGGTTTCGCCTTACGGTATCATCAAAGGTTGAAACTGGTGTAAACATAAATAAATAAAATTCTAGAATGTATTCCATCAAGTGCCGACAATCGAGAGTATAGTTTGAATTATTTATGTTAATACCCCCTGTGAAAGTATTATAAGCTCCAACAAGTTTCCACAAGAACACCAGTTTTTTAATTGAGTGCCTCACTAACTTTACTTTCTTGTAAACTTTGGACCTGAGAGGTCGAGAGTGAATATGCCAGCCAATCTGCCTGGTTCACTTCTTGCGAAAAAAAATATAGTTTGATTTTTCTAACATTTTTGCGTACAAATAAGTGAGATTTAGTAATATTGTGAGTGATTTTTAGTGTTTCAACGTGTGTGAGTTCAGACAACTAGACGCATCGTACTACTCGGAACAAATTGCGTAAGAACGTTTAAGATAATAACTGGTTTGACATTTTTGTTGTTGCTCCACGTGACGTTAATATTATCTACTTGTCAGAGGATTAACTAATTAAATATTTAAATATTAATACCGGGAAGAAATTTCTTTCTGCCTTTTCACACAATTGTGACGTACGGAGCTATAACATGATTGGAATAAGTGCTTTATGTTTATTAGTAAAAGAAAAGTAGAAAAATAATATTTAAATATAGACAATAAGTATTATAAAGTAAACAATTATCCAAAAATGGTTTAGTAAAGCTGTAATAGTAGACCCTTATAGCAGCAGCAACTTATTATTAAGAAGATACGTGTATATTGTACTGAACGTATTCTGTACAATATATAGGTATCTTCATAATAATGAGTTTGTTTGTTTTTTTTTTTCAAATAAAAATATTAACCATAATCCGTACTAATATTATAAATTGGACGGTAACAATATCAGCCCATTTGTTACGCTTTCAGAGCTGAACCGCTGCACCGATTTGAATAAAATTTGATATAGAGACACTTTGATTCTTGAATTAAGACATTGTATACTTTTTACTTCGATTATCACAGTTACAGATGGGCAGAACTGCACGCAAAAGCTAGATGTATAAAATCGGATTTTACAAGAATTTAATATTTCTCATCTACTAAAAACTCCTGATGAGAAGAAATGCGATCAATAACGGCTAAATAATTGACCGTGGGCGAGCCACGCTTCGGCACGAATGGACCGACTCGACCGGAGTGATACTACGGCCTCACAGAAAACCAGTGTGAAATAGCGCTTGTGCTGTGTTTCACCGAGTGAGTGAGGATAACGGAGGCACACGCCCCAATTCCGGATAGCGTAAGAAAGCGGTTCCCGAATCTCTCCCGTCTCAGGCGCAGAGTGGCACACCGTGTGGTTTTAGTCGGTTCGATTCCGACACACCGCCCCGCCGCAAACCCCGGTGGGGTGAAGGCCCGAGGAGGTTTCCACACGTAAAAAAAAGGCACACATCCCAACCCCCTCCCCATCCTCTAAAGGCCCCTTAATAAATAAATAATACAGCCTATTAGAAATATCGAATACCCTGATTTAAAATGTTGATGCATTCCGAAAAACTATTAATTAAAAACATTTGGTCATGATATCATCAGGTGTGTACATAGGTTTGCTTGTATTTACATCAATGCCATTGCTCCTAAGCCACAGAGCTGATAAAATTGTTATTTTTAAATAAATATACAAGAAGATAATTAATTATATAGAAATAGTTAAATTATTTGACTGCCTCGGTGGCACAGCGGTAGCGTATGGGTAAGTTTGNACTACTGTTCTTGAGGTCTCGGGTTCGATTCCCGGGTTGGATCAAATGTTTGTATGATCTACAAATGTTTGTTTCGGAGTTTGGGTGTTTTCTATGTATGATATGTATGTATTTACAAAAAAACATATATATGTATTTATATCAGTTGTGTCTGGAATTTAAATGTATAAGCTTAAATTTTACTAGAATTGTTTGTTGGATACTATTTTATGTTTCTAATTTGAATTTATTTTATCATGTAATTTAAAAGCGATATGAGTAATTTTAACATATCATTTAATTCATGCATGCACTTGTTATGTACTAATGATTTCTCATACATATGTTTTTTTATAATTTGATCATTATGGAAATAAAGAGGCTATACATATTATTATATCAGTTGTGTAGTACCCATAATACAAGTTCTGCTAAGTTTGGGACTAGAGGGCGTTGTGTATTAGATGTCCGAAATATTTATTTAAAAAAAATATTTATTTAATAATCGTTAAATTAAATTCTCTTTTTATGGCATTGGAAGGTGTTTGTAACTAGTTTGTTTAATTAGCGCGCTAGCTACTGCTTACTGCAGCTCTCCCGTGTGTATGTCGACTATCACTATAAACAGTGGCCTATGTCCTTCCTCAAGAATCAAAATGTCTCCTCCACAAATTTCATTGAAGTCGTTATATAAACATAACATACAGACTGGCAGACAGAATTACTTTCGAATTTATGATAATAGTATCGATTTGAAAAGAACACCTTTAGTTAAATAAAAAAAAAAATGCTATAATCTTCTTTTTATTTTGACTGCTTCGTAGCGCAGTATTAGCGTATGCCAATGCTGAGCTTGAGGTCTCGGGTTCGATTCCCGGGTCGGATCAAATGTTTGTATGATCTGCAAATATTTGTTTCGGAGTTTGGGTGTTTTCTATGTATAATATGTCTTTATTTACAAAAAAAGTAAAATAGGTATTTATATCAGTTGTCTAGTACCCATAACATAAGCTCTGCTTAGCTTGGGACTAGATGGCGTTGTGTGTTAAATGTCAGAAATATATATTTATTTTATTTAAAATCATGTTTTAAAATATATTTTTATTCCAGATCAGGGACATTTAAATACATACACATACACGTGGAGTAAAAACTCTAACATCATCATCGCAGTCCACTGCTGGACAAAGGTCTCTCCCGTTATAGTCACTGTGATCGGTTATTTAAAAACATATTTCAAGGAAACAGATAGATGGTATGACCATTCACATATATCCTATATGAAGACATAATACTAAACACGAGCACAATGAAGACGCCATTAATTCGACAGGTCAGTTTCTATCATAACCATCATCAGCTGTCCACCACTGCCATCGATTCATAATGCTTTTTTGTAAATACATACATGCGTTATGTACATAGAAACACGGAAATAGCTCTGTCTTATTGTATATTCTATGCAATTAAGTAAAATCATTACTAATGAAAAATTTCCTGAGACATATCCTACAGTAAGGTAAGGTATATAACCTTTGCTCAAATGTGAATCAGATCATTGAGAATACGTATACATGTATATGTATTCGTCTCTGTAGTTAATACATACATACATTCTATATATATTCAATCAACAACCCATAATGTCCCACAGCTGGGCTCGGGTCTCGTCTCAGGAGTGGGCTAAGGCCATACATCCCCATGTGGCCAAGTGCGGGTTGGGGACTGGCAAGACTAAGTTGTGGCTACGTAATCTTACCGTTGGATGTTTTTAAGCCGCCCAAAGGCCTCCAACTAAGCTTCACGACTGTTATCCTATGATAACAACCAAGACCGACTGCTGAACGTGACCTCCGAATCACGGCGACGCTCATGGTAACATGCCACCAGGAGTCACCCATCCAAGTACTGACCGTGACTCGGTGATTGGTTCTAATCACTAAGTGCAACTGGGCTATGAGCGTCTCTTATATATTAAATAACCTGAATCTCGGAAACGTCTCCAACGATTTTCATGAAATTTTGTATCCAAGGGTTTTCGGGAGCGGTAAAACGATCCAGCTAGTATTCATTATTAGAAAATTTACCAAAAAAGACCGAACCAAGTTCGGTTATCCAGGTACTCACAATTAAACAATTAAAACAAAAAGTTCAGAATTATACGCTCAAATTATATATTACGATCTGTGTCGTGACAGTAACGCTTAGGCTCATTTGGGCATACTTTGACAGATGGGAACGCTTACTGGAATGGCTAATCCCTACCATATTGCTCTATGCTATAGTTTTAAGGAAAACCATAGTAATAATGAGAGCTGTTAAACATACTAATACAGGTAGTTCTAAATGCATACGTTTTGTTGGGAAGCAAGTATATAATATACGGACACAAACATATTGCGCTATTCTTACAATTATTTGTCTTGCTGCAAATAGAAATCACGACCTTTGGCTAACTTGTCAGGGCTGGTAACCGATAGACGAACACGCAAGTTAGTAGAATTAATTTGATTATGACGCTTATCCTCTGCGTCTGTCACCAGATCCTAATTTAGGAACAGCTTGTCCTATTGTAACCAGATTGCTTAATGTCATACAAAAATGTTTGTCAAAAATTGTATGCACTGAGTAGGAACCATCAATCGATGATCAGACCAATATCTCAGCAGTTTAGACAAACAGATCCAAGAATTGTATACACTCATGCCTATTTTACATCTATATATAAATAGAATTGTAAAAGGTCGAAGTCTATACATTAAAGACAATGAGGAAAACATTGTGAAGGATATCATTACTAAAGTAACAGAACCCAAAACAACAGTTTTTAGTTGTATCTGTTCGTTGCTAATGTCAGAAATGACTCCACAGATTTCGATGTGGATTTCTCCATGTATCGCAGTAAACATCGCTTAGTATTTCGTGGTTATTTTATTTCAATCGGTTTTCGAATAAAAAAGTTATAGGTTGTCAAGCACCGCGAAAACCGACAGATACGCGGGCAGAGCCCTAAGTAAAAGTTAGTGTTATATAATTACCAAATTAATATATTGCGATTGAATATACAATAAGGCAATATGATTTTATGCATTTTATGCAGTAATTTTGAGCTAATGAAAACGAAAACGGAAAGTCGCGGGTTATAAAGTTACTTCTAGACTCTTTAATGTTAACTATTTCTGTATTTTTCCAGACATGGACAATGTCAGCGGTATTGATCAACATGTTTGCTCAAGGAATCATGTTGAGTTATCCCACGAGTTTACTGGCAGCACTCAATCAACCTGATTCCCCTATCAAAACTGATCTCAATACGTCATCGTGGTTGGGTACTTATCAATTATATTGTCACTATCGTTTTAACCACTATTTAAATTTCTAACCCGTGATGGTTAATTAATTATTGAGTATTAGTAATGAGTAGTTACATTGAGACATTTAAATATTCATTTTCGCCAGTATTAGCATTAAGTACCAAATACGTCTAGTTCATGTTTGGTAGTAAACTTAGTTGCTAACAAATCCCAAACCTCGTTTTCGTGTTTAAAACCTCGGGCACAACTTCACCGAACACTGAAAATTGGTTATTGCCGCAGCGCCCGGTGCCGGCCCAGTGAGCCTAGTGAGTCGCAATTTGAAAAAGCATTTGTTAATATTTCCTAGATATAGCAACAAGAAAAAAATTGGTAACCTTGGATAATAGAATATACATTAGCGTTTCAAATTTATTTAAATTTAAAGTAACTAACAACTTAATAAGACGTCATGGATGTCGTTGGTTTAGGAATAGCACAAGAATAAGCAAAATAAATCAATGAAATAGCTATTACAAACCTAGTTATATCTAAACCATGTTACTTTATTTGCAGCATCAATATTGGCCGTCTCTAGCATACCAGGCTTCCTCTTATCATCAATCTTCATGGACATTTATGGCAGAAAAATGACCCACGCAGTGGCCATTCTGCCTGGAATAGCTGGTTGGCTGTTAATATATTTTGCGAAAGATGTTCAAACGTTAATGATTGCTAGATTTTTAGGAGGACTTACCTCGTCAGGAACAGTTTCTTTAGGAGCCATTGTCGTTGGAGAATATACATCTCCGAAATATAGAGGAGTATTTTTGTATTTGAAAAATACTACAGTTTGTATCGGGGCTATGTTAGTACATATCTTAAGTCAATATTTACACTGGAGAACTATGGCTTTAGTAGCATTGGTACCCCTTTTTACAGCTCTAATAATTATCTACACGTGGCCGGAAAGTCCTGCATGGCTTGCTTCAAGACACCACTACAAACGAAGTGAAGAAATATTCTATTGGCTCAGGGGGTACAACGAGGATGCTCAAAAAGAATTTGAAGCCATGATTGAAGCGCAAAAAGGCAAACTTTCACAACCAAAATCAAACGTAACATTTTTTGAAACCATTATAGATTTCTTTCGAAAGTTCAGGCGAAAAGATTTTCTGAAACCGTTTATGATAATGGTATTGGCCACATTGGTTCTTGAAATGAGTGGCAGACACGTGTTCCCTAGTTACGCTTTGCAGATAATGACGGCAATAACCGGAGAAACGACTCAATCCTTCTACTATACCCTAGGCATTGACATCATGATAACAGTCAGTACTCTGATAGCGCTGATACTAGTCAAGATCGTGACTCGTCGTAAGTTATTATTTTCAACTGGTTTTGCAGCCGTAGCAGTACTTATGTTAGTATGTTTGTACCTGTTCCTTATATTGAAATGCGTGATTGCTGAGTCCAAAGTGTGGATTTCTGCAGTTTTACTTTTAATTTACTTCTTTCTGGCCAATTTTGGTTGTGCTCCTATACCTTTAGCTTTGGTTGGAGAAGTATTTCCTTTAGCTCATAGAGGAGTTGGATCAGCCTTGTCTGGGATTTGGATATCGATATGTTTAATGGTAGCCCTTAAATCAACACCACACTTAATAGTTAATTTGGGTGTTCATAGTTTGTTTGCTGTTAATGGCAGTATTATGGGATCATCACTGTTAATATTATATTTCATTTTACCTGAAACAAAAGATAGAACATTACAAGAAATCGAATATTATTTCAATCATGGAAAATTTCCAAATACTGGTAATGACGATATGGAGGCAAATACCAAGATGATAACTGATTCAAATTGAAGCAACTGTTATAGTGTACGTAGTTGATATGATGACGTTGATGATGACAATAAAGAAATAAATGTATTAATTACTTGGGTTTAAGTCTTTCTCATATTTTTGATCAGTTAAAACCATCTATTTTATGACCGGTATAGCTACACCTTCCATATCAGATATTCGAAGAATAAATTATTACTGATTCTTCTGTTGTTGTTGCTGCGGTAAAAGGCATTCTTTTTAATTTTATTTCCTTTTTTTAAAGGCGGCTCCACATTAGGAATATACATTCCTGTCTCACGGAGATCTTTACAAACATACTTGAAACGGATACAAAGTACACCCAGACTAAGAACAACAATTTATGGATCACACAAAGTGTTGTCCCATGTAGGATTTGAACCCACAACATTTGGCGCAGTAGAAAGCGGTGTGGCGACCACTGAAGCCACTAGGCCAACCGTGTAGTCAATCAATCTACTGTTCCACAAGAATAAATTTAAAAAAAAACATTAAAACTATTAATAGCACTTATGTCCTGTCCTGTGTTTTTAATAGATTATTCAAAATTAGGTCTTTCACAAAGATATTATTTGCATTCACCTATGGGTTTGAAAATATCTCCCAGTGTGTTCTCAAGGTGAATAACTATAGGTATACCAGGTATTAATAATAAACAAGCTTACTTATTTGAACGATTGTTTTGTCATAGGGAAATGTATGAAAAATTATAATGAAAACATGATTACACCAACAAAATGATTAACCACATTTAAAATTAAATTCTATAAAATAAAAATTGAAGTGCACTGAAATAATATGTTTAGGTCACAGAATAACTTGACACGGCATTCTTGCTACCGACGCGACAGTAAAATTTAAGTCTTGCGTAAGTATTCAGTGCCAACGAACGTGGATGACGTCAAACACTACTTAGCATTTGCCAATTATATTATGAAAGACATTGTAATAATAACATATATACTTAAGTTTTCTAACATTTCATATTCATTAATTAAATTGTATAAAAATTGTGCAGAGTTTATATGGAACCAAATCAATCTTTCTAGAGGTTATAATCGGCTCCAATACTACTTTCAATATTCCGATTTTGCTGAAACGATTTTTCAGTTACGGACAGATACTTGTAAACAGAATTAGATAGTTTCATCTCATAGTAATGTTTATGTAATTGCTTATATGAGTCGAAACTTATGGCCCGCAGATAGTAGATACCCGAACAGCCTTAGAACTACTAGCTATCGTATGGCCAGTAAGGCATTTAGATCATATCTGTATGTCAGAAGGCTTAAAATCTTTACGGATCACAAACCATTAGTATTATTTATTTAGTTAAAAGGATCCATTCAGCAGATCAACTAAGTTTAGAATATATATTAAGGAATATGATATTGAAATTGTTTACGCAGTAGACGCATTAAGGAAGTGATAGCTAATTTTGAGTTAATTTCTTTTTGAATTCACTTTAATTTTTTACACATATATAAATCAACTTGCTACCATGAGAAAAAGAGTGGAGCTATCGTTATAACACGCTTTCATTAGCATGGTTTGTATGAATGTATGTAACGTAATTTTTTAACGTGATTCCCCTACTTCAAACGTCAGAAAGAACTGAAACGTCGCATAATAATCAGTATATGGTCCAGGTTGGGAGGAGAGGCTAATTTTGAAACATTGTATTTATGCTGAAAAGAAAAAAAGTATTCCATTGTACTAAGCCATTCCATTGTATATTATCATCGTTACCTATTTTATTTATTTATTGCTTCATGCACAAACACATGCATCGGCGGACATAATGCCCAAGGCATTTTTTGTCAGTCGACCCATTAGAAAGATGAGGCAGGTGTACATAATATAAGGAATTATAAGTTATTATTGATGTGACATATAAATTATAAAATGATGCGAGATGACAGCGCCAACTAGCGACTACAATTACGTCGGCCTTTGAAATATCACATGGTTGGTTGTCTTACGGAAGTAAACAAACAAATAATTTTAATAAAACATGGTCATTTAGATACATTCACACACACAATTCGATCACGTAGACCTTAGTAAAGATAGAACACTAAGCAATTTTATTTCCTGTCCAAAATAACATAATCAATAAACGACGTAAGCACACGGACTTTGTCATTGTTGACTTCACGAGTAGTTAACAATAAGCATAAAAAATAAATTTAATCGAATGTAGACGAGCTTTTATGACTTAAGTGTCAAAATAAACCAGCTAAGTATGTATTTTCAGTTAAGGTAGCCAAATTAATTATAAAGCTGGATTCCAAGCAATCAACAACAACAAAAGGATAACAATTAGTTTTAGCTCAACATGTGCAACATGTAAAAAAAAATCAAATGTGAAGATTATTGAACGTGTACTGTAATGCTTTGCCCATAATTAAATGTATTATAATAATATATTTTAATGAAATATAGTAAGCTGGTATAACAATGGCTGTCATTTGCGAATTGCGAATTACTCAGATACATAGATAAATTCAACGCAAACATTAATAGACGCATAATTCAAAAGCAAGCAGCCATACACACATCGATAATAATCAGCAAAGCTTTAGGGGAAAATGTTTTTATTACTTCTACGGAAACCGAATCTCTTCCTTCCTTAAGGTTTCAGTGCGGGAATTCAGTATCAATTCGAGTTAAAAACTCGAGCTGAAAATCTTTTTAAACAAATAATTATGGCTGCCATTCGTCCTGAATTTCCTGGACTTTTCCTAGTTTATAGGGTATCCGGGGAGCGCACGGCCGGAGTTTCATTCGTCGTCTGGATTTTCATTCGTTGTCTGGGTTTGGTCATTGTTTTTCAATTCACTAGACTGGTTCTCTTAACCATAAAATATATGGTGGGTCAGATATTGCAAAGAAAGTGTCATGCCAAAGTGAAATTGCCGAACTCAAATGTGTTTTAAATGATGTAAGTCAGCATCATAATCATTTTATACGTTTAGGATGCTCAAAATTACGTGAATAACATCAATTCAATTTTATTTTTATTTTATACTTTATGCACATTAATAGTGACAAAGGTGGACTTAATGCCGTAGGCATTTTCTACCAGTCGACCTTAGGGTGATGCAGAGCCACCACAAGGTAGATGCACAAAACTAAACATAAGTTTACATCATATCTGAATAATAAATAAATTAAACCATAAATAGTAATTATATTAATATATATAATGAACAAGTATTTAAATACATATATTTACATACATATAAATACACATAAATACATAATATATACGCAATATAATTTTATATGGGGACAGTACGATGGTATCAAGGTGGATCTGATAGAATGTGTAGAAAATGTTTCCACAACAAGTGTTTAAAACGTTGCCTAGTTTTAGCCATCTTGATCTCGAGAGGGAACTCGTTCCATAGAAGGACAGCTTGTACGAAGAAGGTTGAGTGAAGAAAATCAGAGCGGTGAGTGGGACATTGTAGAAGCATATTGTTGGAAGACCTAAGGTATTTAGTGTGGTTTGAAAATACATATATAAATAGGAAAATATACTGATTTGTAAAAGACTGTTATACGGACTATACTTCAAAGAGTTTATATACTAACAACGCCGCTTCTGACAGCCACCAAAATTTAGGTACCTTAATACATTTGTTTAAATAAATTTATTATTTTTTGTTGTTTTTACTTTTTTATTTATGCACGATCGGCCTAGTGGTTTAAGTGGTCGCCACACCGCTTCCCACTGCACCAAGTGTTGTTGGTTCAAATCCTACATGGAACAACACTTTATATGATCGGTTGTCGAGTTAGGTCAAGTCTCTGACTCAACTGGGACCGTGGGTCTTGCCTTAGCCGCCCGGACCGCGAGGAAGAAAACCTCTATAAAAATTACCCCGAATACCGTGTTCTGGTGTGTGACCAGGGTATGCCTGGCCGATGAGTAGTTCAGTCGCAAGCACACTCCCAGCCAGCGACCAATGGACACCTCGGTTGTGTTACAAAGCTACGCTTGCCCGGGTACCGGGGATCTCTGCCCGGGTGGACTTTTAGTTCTCCCCTACTTGTGGGTTTGACATGGAATCTGATAAACATTTACAAATTGACAACGACGAAAAATGGCAAGGCAAATGGACTCGGAAATGAGAAAGATAGAAGGAAGAAGGTAGGAAGGAATGCCAAGGGGCAGTTCCAAAAGGCAGACGACCCCTCGTCTACCGAAGAGAATGCGGCGTCTGTAACGCCTTTATTGGTGGGGCTCCCAGAAGTCAATCTGACTGCTGGGAGCCGAAGAACATCAGAGCGCATGCATGAGGGTGCAGGCGGCAGTGGCCACCATTAACAAGGTAGCCACCAAGTCGGTGAACCTGAAGGGCTCTTTTGTAAGAGCCCTTAAGGACTCCTCCGCAACTGTCGCAGTGGTCGTAGAGACCCTAATCAGTGACGTGGCGCGTCTTCAGTTGGCCAACGATCGACTGACGGGGCAGGTGGCTGGGCTAAGCGCTCAGTTCGTCCAATTTCAGGCGGAGCGTTCAGGGCGAAGGGCTCCGGCCCCGGCTCCTGCGTCAGATCCTCCACGCATGCTGGCGTATGGTGGACGGACGTATGGCCGGGCCTAGAGGCAAGGCTGCCATCGGCCCCGGTTGTTCGCCCGCCACTCGCAACACCGAGGAGGCCGAAGGTCGCCTCAGCACCGACCCCTCTTCCTGTAGTTGGGGGACGGGTGTCATACGTGGCGGCGACGTCAGCGCCAGCACCTGCGGCTGCCAAAAAGTTGCGACAGGGGGCTAAGGCCAAGTTGGCTGCGCCGAAGCCGGCGGGAAAAGCTCCTCACTCCTACACCCCTGCCTGGCCCCTCTGCGCCTGCCCTTTCCAATGAGGGTTGGCAGGTAGCCGGAGGCTCAAAGAAGTCCCGAAAACGGGCCAAGAAGGCTTCCCAAAAGGCAGCCTCAGCCCCGCAGTCGCCACCGGTGCAAAGACCACCACAAGAAAGGCACCAAAACTGCAGCCGCCAAAAACCGCGGCTCTGGTAGTCACGGTCTCGCCGGAGGCGGCTAACACTGGATTGACCTATGCGGCCTTTTTAAATGGGCCCGGGCTGGTCTCACCGATCACTTCGGGAAGGCAGGGGTTCGACTGCGCCTGGCGCAGACGGGAGCTCGTGTACTCGAGTTCCCTGGGGCTGAAGACGCAAAGTGGGCGGACGAGTTTGCCGAGAAGCTGCGGGAAATGTTTGCAGTTACGGATGGTGTCAGGGTCGCCAGGCCTACGAAGTGCGCTGAGCTGCGCATCTCGGGCCTGGACGACTCAGTGACGGCTGATGACGTTCGCGTTGCAATCCGAGAAAAAACGGGTTACACACACACAGCGTGGATAACGACAGGGTTGGCACCATACATCCCGGTCCAGGAGGCCTTGGTGCGGTGTGGGTCAGTTGTCCCGTAGCGACGGCCAAAGTGTTGGGCGACGCTGGCAAAATCCTCGTTTGTGAATGCCAGAATCACAGTTCTGGCTCTAAGACCGATGAGGTGCTACAAATGCCTAATCGCGGGGCATACTCGCACCAAGTGCCAGAGCTGCTTTGACTGCAGCGGATTTTGTTTCCGCTGCGGTCAACCGGGGCACAAGGCGGCAAAGTGCTCTGCCACCCCTCATTGCCCTGTGTGTGCGGCGGCTATATATAGGCCCGCCAATCACCAGATGGGACAGGGAGGCTGCAGGCCCCCCCGTGCTTCTCGGCAGACATCAGCGGCTAGCCAAGAGACCCAGGCTGGCCCGACCCGTCCGTCGACATCGACGCCCATGGAGGAGGCTGTAGAGACGTTCCAGTGATGGAGAGCACGTCTCCAGCCTCCTTGTCTAGACGAACCTCAACCACTGCGCCGCGGCGCAGGATCTCTGCCTGCAAACCATGGCGCAGTGGTCGATCGGTGTTGCTGTAGTCGCGGAGGCCTACTACGTTCCTCCCCGTCCAAATTGGATGGGTGACTAGGATGGCTCCGTGGCAGTCGTCGGTTCCGTCGCGGCTCATTCCACCCCCTTGTCGCTAAAAGACAAGGGCAAGGGATATGTTGCCGCCGAGTGTGGGTGGGATCACCGTATACGGTGTATACTTCTCCCCCAACCGGAGTTTGAGCGACTTCGAGGTCTTCCTTAACAGCTTGGAGACCTCGATGCGGCGATTAGCGTCTAGGCACGTCCTCGTGCTGGGGGACTTTATCGCAAAATCCATTGCGTGGGGTTCCCCGGTGACGGACTCCAGGGGCGAGGCCGTACTGGAGTGGGCGGCCTCGGTGGGCCTCTGTTCGTTGAACAGAGGCTCCACCAACACGTGCGTGCAGGGGGGTGGTCGATAGTGGACCTTTCGTTCGCTACCCCTGCTGTCACCGCACGAGTAATGAAGTCTACTGGTGGTCCCAGGAGTTGGTGGACCTCCATGCGTCCTGTACTCGTGCCCGGAGGTCCTGCACACGCAGCCGGCGGCGTCACCGTGTAGATGGCGGAGAGGACCAGCTTCATGAGGAGTACCGCGAAACGCGTAAAACTCTGAAGCTGGCCATTCGCCGCGCCAAACAGGAAAAAAGAAAGGAGATTATGGAGGGTCTCGGTCGTGACCGGTGGGGTCGCCCATATCCTGCGGTGCGTCAGAAGCTCCGCACGGTGCCCCCCCCCTTACCGAGACTCTCCAGCCCAGCTTCCTGCAGGAAGTGGTCGAGGGCCTATTCCCGCAGCGGGCGGAATACACGCCCTCGTCGATGGCCTATTCAATGGAGACGACGGGGGCATTGAGGTCAACGTTTCACAGGAGTGTGGCGACTGTGGTGACTGTGGAACGTGGGTTACGACTGGGTCCTTCGAGAGCGTTTCCCTCCGCGCTGGGCGTAATCTGTTACGCCGATGACACGTTGGTCACAGCCCGGGGGGCGAACTTCCAAGAGGCGACCTCCACACGGACCCGATCCGCCACCGGCGAACCTGGCGGCGGAGGTGCGCCAATTAGCGCCTCATGCCGCCCTGAGTGTAGCCGCGGATGGGCGGGACGGTTTCACATTCCACTAATAACCCAATATTTCTGTCTGATACAGGCTAGACACATTTTTGTTCCGCCATGATATGTCATTTTGAGTGTATGATCAATGAGGACTTCTGTCAACCTTCCATTTGCAATTATATATAAAATAAATAATAAGAGGGTGGACAACACAACTTTGCTCTTATTTTGAAATTCCTGCCGTTGCACCGCTCACGATGGCATGCGGTAACCAAGACCGCTATGAGGCCCTATCTGACGCTCCTACATATATATNTTTTCTCATTTCTCTTTATGGCTGCTATTGCCGCATATAGCTCTTTTTTGTTGCTGTGCCATCTCTTTTGTGTGGGTGACCAAGTGCCCGACACCAATTGCCATCCAGATGAGCGCCCCGAACCGTGTCCGAAGCGTCTGTCGCTAGGAAGTGGGTGGCAGGCTCCTCGTGAATCGGTACCTTGTGATGTGTTGCTCCGCGCCACCACATCATCTCTTGGTACACAACCTGGGGGACAAGTTGTATTTGACGAGGCCATCTTGCATCGAATTTTCGTAGGAAAATTTGCATTCTGCGACAGTGCAGTCTGCCTCGGGGTATGACGAAATTTGCGAAGTTTAGTTGACCCAGTAGACTTTTTAGTTCTCGGAGGTTGATCCGACATTTTTTTAAAAGTCTGACTAACGTCTCGTTTAGTTGAAGCCTCCGCTTCAATGGCCACGACATTACGTTTTTTGCCGTCTTCCAACGAATGCCTAGATATTCCAGGTCTTAAGTAGGAGTCAGTATGGACTTCGGATAATTGATTTACCACCCCAGGTATTCCAAGTGCATCACGGCTTCCGCAGCCTGATGACATAACTTGGTTTGGTTTTGATTGGCAAGCAGGAAGTCGTCTAGGTACACTAGAACTCGACATCCTTGTGCATGCAGGGTCTCCGCGACCCAACATGTTACGGCAGAAAATAGGTGAGGTGTTGAAGACAGGCCGAACGGCAAACAAATCATTTCGTATAACTGTTCCTCGTAACTCACCCTTAAGAATGGTCGATGGCCTTTCGCAGCTGCTAAATGAAAATACGCTTGAGAGCTGTCTATTTTTATCATCCAGTCTCCCTGTTGGAGAAAATCTGGTATGGAAGCGTGGGATATCAACTGAAAAGGCTTGGGTTTTACAAACTTGTTTAGGTCTCGAAGATCGAAGATTGGTCGCATTGTCCCATCGTTTGTCTTTCGAAGAAACAGTTTCGAAATAAAGCTTGGGGTTATGTTGGAAACTGGCTGTAGTATTTTCTGGCCCAAAAGTTCCTGTAGTATTTGAGACATAGCAGGGGATGATTTGGTAGTGTATTTCACCATCACGCGTTTGATTGGCATTAAGAGAGGAGGTTTTTGATAGAAAGTTATTCAAAAAGCGCATTGCAGATATTATAAACTTGTTGGTACTCATTGCCCGCCAACGGTGTTCGAACAACCTCAAGCAACCCCCTCTGAAGTGCGTTGAATAGTCATTTTTTTCCGTCTTTGTTACGAAAGGAAAAATTCTTAGATGGTTTAAGGTTATCACTTTTTCCTTTGTAAGTCTGTTTACCCTGATTTTTATTGTAGGTATTTCGAAAATTACTTTTATTTTGAGTTTGTGATTTAAATTTAGAAGTAGAAGGTATTGGTTCCTATATTTGTTCCTGTGTTCTCTATTTTTATTAGCTTGTGGTTCTAACCAAAAGTGAGGACCTCCAAGTGAATGAATTAACGATGCAAGTTTTATTTTATCAAATAAAAATTCTTCACTTGGGGGTATGTTATTAATGGCGGTTTGTATATTTTTATTAGTAATTGCCGAAATCAATCTTTTTCGCCTTATTTCTACACATACAGCTCTTCTACCACAAACTATTTGCAAAGTTTTTTCAAATAATTTAAAAGACGGAGAAGTATTACCGAATATTTCAGATATTTTTTCGAAAAGAGTATCTGATTTTAACTCGTGAGGGTTACTATGAGCCCAGTTGATAATAGTTTGCAAGCCTGATTGCAATAGTTCCCTTTGTTGTAACAAAGCGTGGGTAGTTGCGGCCATGATTTCTTCTGTAGAAGCCAAGAAATCTTTGCCAGTGTTTAAGCTACACAGTTCGTTAATAATTTTTAACTTGCAAAAACCTGGAGACGCGAGCATGTCAATCAACGCTTTCTTGTTACGAATATGTTGCCACGTGTCCGTGTTAAGCTGTTGTAATTTTATAAGCTGAAGTAACAGTTTCTCATTAGCTGGTTTTAGAACGTTTCTTTCATCAAAATCGGTTTCACATAATCCTAAATCTAATGTCTGTGGACATTGAAGCGCTGGATTTGTTAAAAATTCATTATTGGCGGCATCGTTTGGCACAGTTATGTTGTTCTCGTATGCATTCGGATTGGACACATACTGTTGATGCATTAGAAAATTTGTAAGGAAACTGACCTGGTTTTGTAACACGTCGATGCGAGAATCGACCGATACCTGCGTGTTTATTTTCCGTTTCTTCCTCGCTGGTTCCTGCAACTCAGACCCGCTATTCGATTAACTGCTACTCGTAGACTGTTCACCCTCTGGAAATAGGGGCTGTTCTTGCTCTACAGGGTCCGATGAGGACGAATGAGGGGCAGCAGGTACCCCGTCGTCGTCATTACCGTGGGTAAAATTCATTACCGACTACCCTACTATTACGACTTAATGATTGAAAAATTAAAGAATTTTGGAATATAGACTAATGTAACGTTTTGTTATCTCTATAGATGATTTTAAACTTTTGATAAAAACCGAGGAGTGTCTTAAGATTTCCAACGCACACGGCGAAAGTACACAACGCTATGAAAATTCAACTGAGCGAAGTTTGCCTTGCTGGTGGACAGTGTTGCCCTCTAGCGTAGTTTAAAAGAAACTTAACCATAGACATCGCCCTAAGAGCTAAGTATACACTGCTTCTTCAGAGACAATGCTGTATGATTTCCAGAGGCACATTAATATGTACGTCGCAGGTTCATAAAGATCTGAAACCATGTAGTTTATATCTTCGTTCGCCATCTTATATTTTTGATCAATCCGTGCGCACACCCGGCGCAGGAGACGTCACAGGAGCAAGTGAAGTGCTCTACAAACGTACACACTACTGACAGATCGAAGTGACAGACATCGATAACTTTATAACAGACTGTTAACGTCATACAATGAGGGTAGTGTTACCATTCAAATTAAATAAGTAATCGTTCATTCTCTGGCATGGCCATTCTGCAAATCAACGCACTCTCGCGTTGTCCTTTGTCATCATACAAAGAACCGGTCTGTATCAGACGCTCAGAGTGGCTATTTAAATAGGTAATAAGTACTGCAAGCTCTCCATTACCACATGATATTAATAATTATTAGTATATTTTGAATTTACAATGAGATTTATTTAAATTTGTTGAGACCTATGCCAAACGGAGTGAGGTGCCATAGTACCTCCTGCTGACGGCTATAAACAAGCGTTAAAATGACACTGGATTTCCATCTCAGCGGTGACTTTCATGATGTCTGGATTATTAATTTGCAACTGTTCGACTTAATATTGCAGAATGTTATTTGCCCATAATAAATCGCTCACGGCGATCTCTTCCAGACAACCATATCATGGACATCAGATTGTTGTGTATGATTTTTAGCAGTACACATAAGTAACACAATTATTACAATAAGAATTTAAAAAGTGAAAAAGGATAAAAAAGAAAAAAACATAAAACAAAAATAGTAATAGTAATAATAATAAATCGATAGAGGTTTATACCTGCTCAAATACACACTCGTTCTCCATACACGTGCATTATTAAGCAAATTTACAGAAACCTACGCCAATAAATATACAACAAATATACAGATCTATAAATATCCTATGACAATGACCTATTCACAATAACAAGTAGTACTGTTAACTAGGAAAATAAAACTTATTAAAACATACGCAATAAGTAATAGCGATGCTAATTCTAATTGCCAATCGCCTGTGATTTTGTGTGAACTTGTAATAGATCGAACGACGAGGTGATCCGACAAAGAACCAGGGTCATCGACGTAGCCCACAGGATTAGCAAGCTGAAGTGGCAGTGGGCTGGCCACATTTGCCGAAGAACCGATAACCGTTGGGGTAAACGAGTTCTTGAGTGGAGACCGCGTCTCGGCAAACGTAGTGTAGGACGTCCATAAGCCAGGTGGAGTGATGATTTGCGCAAGACGGCTGGCAGGAGCTGGATGCGTGAAGCCATAGATCGAACTAAGTGGCATGAAATTAGAGAGGCCTATGTCCAGCAGTGGACTGCGATAGGCTGATGATGATTGTAATACAACTAAATAATTAGAGGGTGGACAACACAACTGTGCTCATATGGTGTTTAAGCATTTTTATAAGTTGACAAGATGCAAAGTTTAGTGTTAGAAACAATATTAAATGTTCATTTTATTCCAGTTGTTGTGGCTCATATATGCCAACCTATTGGCTCTTAGCTTAACTTAATCTTGCCAATCGCATGTAATTTTGTGTGAACTTGTAATACATCCTAACAATAAGAGGATGGACAACTTTGCTCTTATTTTTAAATTCCTGCCGTTGCACTGCTCACGATGGCTTGCGGTAACCAAGACCGCTATGAGGCCCCATCTTACGCCCTCCGCCCTCAAAAGCTCTTCATAGCTGGTTTACACAGACCTCCTGCTGACGGCTATGAAGGACCGAAATAATAAATCAGAATTATTATATGTGTATATATATATATAATTTAAAATTCTTAATCAGTCTATCTCGTGAGGTTGGCTTACTATAACCTTTATGATGGTTAACAAATTTGTTCACGCTGTTATAAAAGTGCCACGGGCAATATAAATTCAAATACAAAATCATTTATTCAATTAAGACTCTAAGTGACTTTTACGAACGTTAAACTTAAGTTATAGTTAAAAATCGTAATGAGACAAACGCCATAGCATTTACTGGATCGTCAAGGCAATATTATTTCCAGTTTCCAAAATGCGTGGAGCCTCATTAGAATAATACTGGCAACGAAACTCGATAGGAGATAAAGACGAGGTTGTGGGGGTCAACTTACATGATAATACGTCAAGTTATTGTCATGTATTTAATGAGTAGCCAACAACAACTAAATGTGAGTAAATAATTAATTATAACTAATAATACAGTAGCATAACATTACTGTTTAGAGTTTCGTAGCCAAAATGGGAAAAACGGATCCTTCATTTTAAATATATTTTTATAACAGACAGTGGTATTTGGAGAACTCAACTAAGGAGACTTTATCCAATAACGCCTCATCAAACTATTATAAATAACTTCACTTCTTAAATTAGATCATTCAAACAAGCAAACTGCCAAAAAATCAGATGGAAAAAAACTTCTTCAAACGACCTCCTGAACTTTTCATCTCCAAACAGAAATTAAACGTTAGGTTCGTGATTTTATTACTAGATAAATTCAACGGCTTAGATAACTATATTAGTTCAAGAGATGTCCTAAGAGAGGCCTAACTTGTCAAATGCGCTTACTCAGAAAACTTCGTTAAATTAATTCATTAATAAGTAAACATGTAAAATATTTAAAAATCAAATCAGAACCTTGTAGCTACGGTACCCTAGTTTATGTGTGGCCTGACACGCACTTGGCTGGTTTTTCTTAATTAGTACAATTTGCATACAATTGAAAGTTTTGGTTATAAAGTCGACCCACAACTATTGTATTGAAAATTGACTACAGAACACTTACAATATAAGATATCAGTAAAAAATTAATATAAAATATAATCAAAGGCGTAAGTATGGAACCTGCTGAAGAAGAGGTACTCAAGTTATTGGATTTGCAAAAGCCGATGAATGACGCAATAGGCCGTGGCGACTCCGACGTGCAACAGTTCTACAAGGGTGTCACGGTTTTCATCACGGGAGGATCCGGCTTTATCGGAAAACAACTCATCGAGAAACTGTTCAGGTAAGTTTAAGAAATAATGTACACTTTGATGTAGGAATGTCGATGTAATTTTTTTTGATCACGTTGATGGAGTTAAGCCACGCTGGTTTAATAACAATTAAATGTTTCGTTCCGAGCTTGGAAGTTTCTTCGGGGAAACCATGGACAACAAGGTACATAACTTTTCTTGTCTCTTCGGGAATTGTACATCCTTCGTCCAGTAGGATGCACTGTCTCGGTATGTCGGTGGATCGAGCAACGTTATTAATGTCACTGTGATCCACCATTTGATCGATCTGGGTGGATCCTGTAAAACTTTCATCTTAATTTTATCTCGCTCCACCAGCGAATCAAACAAAACTCAGACATCTCACTGGAGCCTTTGCTACAGGGCTCATTGCGATAAGAGTCGTAATGTGTAAAATGCAATTGGCTAGTCGTGATTAATGCGGAAGCCCATTCACTTGATTTTTTCTGAATGTGCTACTACTTTTTAATTAATAGAAAAGATGGGGAAAAATTGTATTGTAGAGCAGGATTAGCTGTTATTTGCTAAATGAGAGAAGGGTTGCAGGCTGATTGTTTTAAGAAGCGATTCTAACTGTAAAAGCACATTAGTCGAGCCCTCCCCAGAGTGCTTGAGTCCAGTAGCCAGCAATATATTCAAAGGATTTTTTTAACTTGTCTATAAAATGGGCATTGCGTAAATTACTTAAGAAAATGTAAATAACTTCAAGGAAAATCATGATTTTGATGAACTCGGGTCTCCTCTCAGTAGTTAAGGCCATTTGTCCCCACGTTGGCCGAGTACGGGTTGGGGACTGGCAAGACCACGTTGTGGCTCACCGTGCTCACACGCCTGTAATTCCTTGCATATATAATGTTAGCTTTTACTCGGCCTATGTGTGATCTCTAAAGAACTGGCAGCTGCAGAGAGGCTACCGGTGCGTCTTGCTGTGTTTCTGACATGGCTTTCTTTATAAGATATTATCCATCACCATTCAACACTATAGCTTAAATCACGAAATAGAACTCACTTAGATAAGCAGTCATTATAGGAATACCCTCTTTTTGAAAATCGTGTCCATTATGGTCACATAGGTGTACAATAGGATTCTAGAAACATCATAGAGTATAGCAATATTCAGGATTTTAAAAACAAAATATTTCGATTTCTAAAAGATGAGTGTTATTAGTCCGACAGCAAGAAACAAACATCATGTTACGCGCGTCACGTACCCACCTGTACCGTACAGGTTCATGTTAAATATTAATGTTGTAGAAATTTTCGATCTGTGCTCAGTAGTGATTAATAAAAACTATTTTACCTTTTATTTTTTTTTTACGTGCTTTGATTCTGAGTTAAAATTTTAGGTCATGTGCCATAGAAAAGATGTATTTACTTCTGAGGCCGAAGAAGAAGATACCCATTCAAGAAAGACTGCAACAAATATTGAACGATACGGTAAGATAAATATTACTAATCTAGTCATCACTAATGCGTGAAGGATGATCGCGTTTGGAATGAGGTGAACCGGCAGAGAATTAAAGTAGTTGATTTTATCCAAAGGATTAACCAGCTGAAGAGTAAGTGGATTGGCCGTGGCCGCAGAACAAATAACCGTTGGGGAAAATGAGATTTCAGGGTGCAACAAAAGTAGTACATGGTAAACTAGGTGGAGCGACAGTAAAAATTCTCTGAATCACAGGACGTTAAATGTATTAACAGTTGTATCGGTTTATTCCACTATGTTAGACCAATTTCACTCAAGAGATGTCCCTCAGGTGAAATAGTTCAACATAGACGGAGGGCTTAGTACACCTTGAATTTATTTACCCTGGTGAATAAAGGTGACTTTTTTCATCTTTTGTACTTCTTTTCTTATCCTAAAACTTAAAGAACAATGGCAAAGCGTCTTTAAATGTCTTTTTACAACAACAATAATTACAACACGAAATAATTTTGTAGGTTTTTTCCAATGATAATATATCATATAAGATTAGAGTGAGTCTTAAAACTACAGCTGCAGCTGGTAAATGATAAATTAAATAATTTCCTGTGGGTGCATTGAACGTTAAATATTCAGTTATAACTAAGTGGAATAAGCCACTGTTTCGTATATAGAGACAATCATAAGAATGACATGAATATTTGGTTGCATTGTCAAAGTTCATTTTGTTCTATTCATAGTATTGTAATTCTATATTAACACATTATTATGCAGTATAAGTATTTATTTATTTATTTTAAATTTTATGCACTGTTGTACAATGGCGGACTTAATGCCCAAGGCATTCTCTTCCAATCGACCTTAGGGTAATGTAGAAATCTTGTAAGGTAGGTGGTGCACAAAAGAATGAAAGAAATACTTAAACATACATAAGACATATAGGATACATATGTCTTAAATACTCACACAAATATATACATATATAAATAAACATACACACAACTACATTAGTACACTATTAAAACTTGAATGTATACTAATTATCGGTTATTAATTTCTGCCATTTCGTTAAGAAGGAGCTCATGCACCTTCTTTTTAAATGTAAAACCGTTTGTGGACATCCTAATTTCGAGTGGGAGCGCATTCCAGAGCAGTACCACTTGGACAAAGAACGAAGAGTTCACGAAGTCAGAGTTGTGAGAGGGACATAAAAGAAGCAGATTATTTTCTGATCGAAGATTCCTATCGTGATTAGAGGACAGATAACGGAAGTATGGAGCAAGGTATGAAGGTGAAAATGATGACTTGAGAAGTGAAAATAAAGTAGTATGTGCTCGATGATTGCGACGCAGGTGAATAGGTAACCATTTTAATTGGCAACGTAGGGCAGACACGTGGTCGTACTTCCGGAGATTAAAGATGTATTGAATGCAGTTATTAAGAAGGCGGTCTAGTTTATTGACGGTCTATATTCAGGTCGTAATAACATACATCAAAATAGTCAATAATTGGAATAATTTAAGACTGCATGAAAGTAGTTTTGATGTTAGTAGGCAGGAAGTTCTTGAAACTATAAAGTGTTCGTAGGTGTCCAGTTACTTTCTAGCTGACGTAAGTAATTTGAGTTCGCCTATCAAAGGTCGAATCGATGAGAAAGCTGAACGGAATAACTGAACAATTAAACACGATCGGTGAGTTTGAGACGTTATCGAGTCTACTCATTATTCGTTTTTGCCTACTATTATCGCCTGACATTTCGTAGGGTTAACCGATAGTCCAAATCTAGTCGATCACAAATTTAGCTCTGAATTCCTGTTGACTACGTCGATAGCTTACGTTATGTCCTTCACTCTTGCATGTACATACACTTGAAGATCGTCTACATATAGGTGATACGCACTCCGAAGTTGTTGAGTAATGAGGTTAATAAATATAGAGAATAAGAGGGGTGATAGAATGCCGCCTTGAGGAACGCCAGCGTAGAGGTTGCACCAACTCGATGTCGAGTCATCAGCACAAATACACTGCTGCCGCCCCTGAAGATATAGTGGAGAACCATTCCAGTGCCTCAGAAGATAACATAGGACATGTAAGGATAGACAGAAGGATTTCGTGACAGACGGTATTGAAGGAAAAAAAAAGAAAAGAAATTAGACAAGTCAACTAACACCATTGCTGTAACTTTGGTGTCTTCCATTCCCCTCCGAATATCGCCAGTCACTTTAAGGAGAGCGGTAACCACTCGGAACCCGAATTGGCCGACCTCGCTGAGGTGCCGGACGATGTGGGCACAGAGCACCCTCCCAAACAATTTGCGTTCAATATTTCGTTTTGTCAGCGTTCAATATTAGTAAATTTTTATGTAGCCAGTTAGTAACTATGTAAAACCCTTCTTGTGCGTGATTATATAATTCAGTGCGCGATTTGACTGAAACTAGTATAGCCTACCGTGGGAGAGCCACGCTTCGGCATGAATGGGCCGGCTCGACCGGAGTGATACCACGGCCTCACAGAAAACCGGTGTGAAACAGCGCTTACGCTGTGTTTCATCGAGTGAGTGAGGATACCGGAGGCCCATACCCCAATCCAACGTCCCCTATCCCCCTCACCATCCCCCTTCTCCCCAGGCCGCCATAGTGTGGGTCACCATGCTGCATTCTTCTTTTTCGCATTGAGGATGGTGACCACCACTCTTGGATTCTGCTTATGCTTTCCATCAGGCAGGGCAGAGTCATTTTGGCAGCATTAATATAAAAAAAAAAAAAAATTAAAGCCGTGTCGTCCGCATACGTTACAATGATACTATTTTCCAGCTTTAAGCAGCACAGATTATAATTATAAACCAGGAATAAGGTACATCCTATAACACTACCTTGAGGAATAGCGTAGTCATTATTTTTGAGGTTAGAACTAGTGTATTGTCCAATTTATACACATTGTTGTCGGTCTCCGAGATAGTCTTCAAAAAGGGTCAGCTGCGTTCGCCTTATTCCAAACCTTTCCAGCTTGCGCAATAGCACTGTAAGGGAAACGGTATCATATGCCTTGGCAAGGTCAAGGAAAATACCCATAGAGTGCAAGTTCTTGTCCAGATTATCAACGATATAATTAGTTATCAGTAGATCAGTTTGACCTAAAACCAAATTGGTTATCAAAAATCAAATTGTTGACTTCAAGATATTCAATCAACCTGGAATTTATGATTTTTTCTAATATTTTAGATAGGCCTGACAGGACATAAAAAGGTCTATAATTACTAATACAATATTTGTCTCTTGCTTTGTAAACTGGCCTAAAAACAGCCTTTTTTAGCATTTTAGGAAACACTTCTTTTAATAGACATAATTGGAAGATATGTGTCAATGGGGGGCTAAATCGTTTGAGTATACTATTACTTATATTGTCGTACCCAACTGCAAAGTCATCCTTTAACTCGTTTTTAGTTCTTTTTTCGTTTCGTTAACATCTGTATCTAATAACATCAATGAATGTAGTATAGAACGTAAATTCGTACTGGGGTGTTGGGAGGAAATTCTTGAGTTAAAATTTGTTTTATCAAGTTTTTGTTCACGTATCAGTTAATTTTATTTAATGCATAGGAATTTTATTTAATGCATAGGATGAGTTTGTTTCTCTTGACAATAAATCGAGTGGGGGTTCGGTAGTTTTGGATTTAAAAATGTTATTTTTAATACTTTTCCAATGTAATTTGTTATTTGTTTCTGCTTTTCGCAGTTCACTTTGTTCGTACTGAATTTTAAGGTTTTGAAACAATTTATTTCAAAAGTTGCGGTATCATAGTAAATAATGGAAAGTGTCTGGTTATCGGGTGCTAATTTCGCTTTTAAGTGCAATTTATCTCTGTGTTTTGCTACTGCATATTGAAAACAACTTATGAGGTAATTTAACGAAAAATCTGCATCGTTTGAGGAGTAAACTGGGTCAGAATTAATTTTTCGTATGTCGCTTACGAGATTGTTCTTATTAATTCTTTTGTACGTATGAGTGCAGTTTTTTCTTGGTACATATAATTGTAGTGATAAAAATATCGATTGATGGTCTGTGAGACTGTTATTAGTAACTAATGTTCTACATGGTTTATTTGCCTTTATGATGAGGCGATCCAAGCATGAGCACTTTGCTGAGTAGAGAAGTAGTGTGTAGGTAGAATGGTCGAAGGCTGGGGCCATCACTCGGGCTGGTATCCAGTCTGGCCCGGGGGCGGTGTTCTTTGAACGAATTCGCAGAACAGCCCCCTACCTCCGATTCCCTGACGGGCGGAACATCGTCCTCTCTGCCCGAGAGTCTCCGTAAGGGCGAGGGGGGCGACGTGCCTCCGCAGATTGTGCCTCATGGCGCTAGTCCTCCGCGGTGACGCCGCGGCCGCCTGTTGAAAATCATTTATCTAACATAATGTATGTATTCACTTCGAAAATTAAATAAATTCAATACAGTTCTCTGTGAATATAATGTCAAAGAACGTCCACATGTCATCAATTTATATTTTGATATTTTTATAATACCTTTCCTGTTTCACAGGTATTTCAACTGGTGTATGAGAAGAATCCTCACTTTGCCGACAAGATAGTTCCTATAGAGGGAGATATTAGTATGATCAGAATGGGGATGAATGAAGAACAACGGACACAAATTACTAAAGAGGTAATTACTTCTTGTAAATTCAAACGTATAATTTTGTATTCAATAATCACGGGGAGGGCAGCGTTTGAAAACGTCTTTGAGCCTATTCATTACCACAGTACCTAAAATGAAAGTAATAATTAATTTCGTAAAAACATAACCATCACATAATAGTCACAGATGTTCTAGCTAGGCTACTTAAATAGCCTGTATTAAGAACAATCTGCTTCTGTGTTCCATAAAATTAACAAAAGATACATAGGTATACATATAAAATTGCAAATTGTTATTAAAATTTAAATACTAGATTACATTAACTGTTGTGTTTGCTTGTGTGAACGTGTGCATGTGTGGGAGTGTGTTTGTGTGTGTAAATCTATGAAATTATGAAGTTATAATAGGCTTTTTGATGACATGAAGTTCTCAGTTTCCATATAGTTTTTCTTCGAAATATATTGAATAATTTGAGATTTTATTGAAGCATATGAGGATTTGTGTATCGGAAAGATTTGATTAACTCTATTATATAAAAATGGTCCCAGATAGTATAAAAATGTTTTGTGAATGTAAAGTACGTGTGAGGTGTAGTGTAGATTTTGATTCTTCGTTTAAGCATAGTCTGGTCATGTGCGTGTGGAGCTTGCGTGTGCTGATGAAGTATGGCGCTTAGTATGAATAGTTGTCGAACCGTAAGAACGTTGCAATTTTGGTATAATTCGGAAGTGGGATATCGTAATGGGCGAAAAGTAGCAACTTTAAGTACGGCTCTTTGAGCTACCTCCAGTGGTTTTAAAAGCGTTTTAGCGGCACTACTCCGGGTTGTGATACAGTAACAAATTATTGATTGACACATAGTATAATGCACGATACGAATGATGTGAGCATTGGCAATGTGTCGAAGTGTTTTAAAAATGTAGATAAGTTTTCGTACTCGATTTGCTAGGTTTGTAATGTGTGTTTTAATATTGAGAAGTTTATCAAGTATGACACTAAGGTATGTGATGGTATCGGTAGAAGTTATTAATGGACAGCAACAATTAGGTGTGCCGCTGTAACAGGTTTGTGCTTGAAGAATTATTGGTGTCTTCGGTTGTGATGTGGAGTTTAGTGAGAATGTGATGAATTTAGTTTTGGCGGTGTTAAGTGTCAGTGAGTGAGAGATGAGCCATTTATAGATGGTGTTAAATCCATTTAGAGCTGCAGTTTGTGTTTGTGACCATGAGTCGCCGTGGAAGGTAATGGCAGTGTCGTCAGCAAAGGAGATGATTTTTCCTGACAGTATGGTTGTTTGGCAAAGATCATTAATGTAAACTAGAAATAAAGTAGGGCCTAATACGCTACCTTGTGGGACTCTGTATGAAATAGGCAGCTCATCACTTAAATATTAGTCAATTTTTACTCTTTGTGAGCGCCCAGTGAGATAGGATTTAAAGAGTTGAAGCTGTAAATCTCTAACACCCATGTTTTCAAGTTTTGAAATAAGGCAAATGAGAGGGACCGTATCAAATGCTTTTGCAAGATCTAGGAACACTGTAAGGACTTTTTTATGATGAATTATTCCACTAACAAGCTCTAAAGCTGCAGAGAAAGTCGATTTCCTTTTTCTAAAGCCGAACTGATTCTGGGACAGTAGCGCATTAGACTCCAGATAATTAATAAGCCTTTTATTCATTAAACGTTCCATGACCTTAGAGAGGGCCGTTAAAATGGCAAAGGGGTGTATGGGGCGAACCACAATCTTTCGCTCCCAGCCATCCTCACCTGCACGCGGTGCACCCTGCTAGATAACAAACGAGGCTCTGGCGACCGACCGATGGCGGTATATCCATCCCAACAGGCGTAACTAAATACAATAGGCCGGTGATGGGCAGCAGCGTCACCGGTGCAACAAGTTACGCCCTGCGATCACCAACCCGCCTGCCCAGCGTGGTGATTATGGGCAAAACCCCTCCATGAGTAAGCAACAGAAGCCACGCTATTCCTGGTCATGGTGGCGACTACGGTTACGGCGGGACAGGGGGTGCTAAGAATCACCGGGTTACGGGAGGCCACCACAAACGACTGACCCTGGCGACATTCAACGGCCGCACGTTACGGCTAGACTCGCATCTGGTACAACTTGAGGAGGAATTTGGGGAGATTAGGTGGCACATCTTAGGGTTATGTGAAGTCCGAAGAAAGGGGGAGGATACCATAATCCTCGACTCAGGCCACCTGATGTACTTCCGCGAGGGAGACCAACGATCCCAAGGTGGCGTGGGGTTTCTGGTAAACAAGTCGCTTTCTGGCAACGTTGTGAAAATTTCCAGTGTGTCGAACAGGGTAGCGTAACTCATTGTCAAGCTTACCGAGAGGTATAGCCTCAAGGTAATATAAGTGTACGCACCGACCTCGGCTCAGTCGGACGATGAGGTGGAGGATATGTTCGATGACATATCGAGGGCCCTCCACTCCACTACTAAAACCCACTACAACGTTGTTATGGGTGACTTCAACGCCAAAGTGGGAGTACAAACCTGCGGCGAATTGGTAATAGGATCCCATGGATTTGGAAACAGAAATCATAGGGGGCAAATGCTCATCAACTTTCTCGAGCGGGAGGGGCTGTTTTTGATGAACTCATTTTTCGAGAAGCGGCTCCAAAGAAAGTGGACGTGGAAAAGCCCCGACGCTTACAGCAACAATCGAGCAGAATCGGGGGTCAAAAGTGTTTGTGAAATCTCTTGGAAGAAGCCATTTGACGAAGCTGACCACAGAAAGCGGAGTAGTCGTTGCTTCCAAGCTGGCCGTTCTTTCGGTAGTAGAAAGCTTCTATGGCGATTTGTAAGCTTCGCATGCATCTCGACCTGATCCCGACAATGAGGATCCTCGAGCCACATTAACACGCCACTTCACCGAAGATCTGCCAGAAGTCAGCATTGACGAAATCGAGATGGCTCTTAAACAGCTGAAAAATGGAAAAGCCCCTGGCGAGGATGGCGTTACTACAGAGCTGTTAAAGGCTGGAGGTAAACCCGTATTAAAGGCGCTCCAATGTCGGTCGTCCTGTTCTTCAAAAAGGGTAATAAAATTATCTATATATCCTCCTGAGCCACGTCTATAAGCTGTTTTCAAGAGTCATCTCGAACCGTCTTGCGCGAAGACTCGACGAATACCAGAACGAAAAATCTACACACACGTGGTCGGCCCGATCTTTATCTGTCACAAACAGAGGATGTTTCATTGTACCTATCTGTTATTTGGTTGCTTGAATGAAAGATATATCAGAACGGATTTGGTTTATGAGACAATTACAGATATTCATCGGGTCGGGTCTTCTCATCGCCGATCCCACAGTGCCTAAAGACGAAAATCTTCAATGCGTGCGTCCTACCCGTAATGACATACGGAGCCGAATCGTGGACACTTACGGTTCGACTGGTCCCTAAGTTCAAAGTCGCTCAGCGTGCTATGGAGAGGGCTAAGCTCGGCGTTTCTCTAAGGGATCGCATCAGAAACGAGGTGATCCGACAAAGAACCAGGGTCATCGACGTAGCCCACAGGATTAGCGGGCTGAAGTGGCAGTGGGCTGGCCACATTTGCCGAAGAACCGATAACCGTTGGGGTAAACGAGTTCTTGAGTGGAGACTGCGTCTCGGCAAACGTAGTGTAGGATGTCCACAGGCCAGTTGGAGCGATGATTTGCGCAAGACGGCTGGCAGGAGCTGGATGCGAGAAGCCATAGATCGAACTAAGTGGCGTGAAATTGGAGAAGCCTAAATCCAGCAGTGGACTGCGATAGGCTGATGATGATGATGATGATGATGATGATGAGGTCCTTTCCGACATTCACAAAGAATTCATTAACCTCGTTAACAGATTGAGAGTAGGTTTTGGTAGAAGAGAATAGATCTGTTGGTGTACGTGTAGTTTTTTTACTATGTGTCACGCGTTTTACAGTTTCCCATATTAATTTAGTATTGGTACCAGCTTTGGTTAACTCATCCGAATCAAATTGTCGTCTCACTTTTTTTAAGATTTTGTTACAATAATTTCTATATCTTTTATAGGTAGTTAGCAATATTGTACTCTCAGGCGACTGCTTACACCTTTTGTGCATTTCGTCTCGTGCAAAGTTTTCGGTCACTGCGTACTACCCGTCATGACATACGGAGTCGAAACGTGGACACTTAAGGCACGGCTGGTCCACAAGTTCAAACGCGCTCAGCGTGCTAGGGAGAGGGCTATGCTCAGCGTTTCTCTACGGGATCAAATCAGAAATGAGGTGATCCGGCAGAAAGCCAAGGTCATCGACATAGCCAACGCGATTAGCAAACTGAAGTAGCAATAGGCTGGCCATATTAGCCGCAGACCTGATATCCGTGGGGGTGGACGCGTTCTTGAGTGGAGACCGCGTCTCGGCAAATGTAGTGTAGGACGTTCACAGGCCAGAAGGAATGATAATCTGCGCAAGACGGCTGGCAGGTGCTGGATGCGAGAAGCCAAGGATCGAACCATGTGGCGTGCAATATGAGGAGCACCAGTGGACTGCGATAGGCTGATGATCATTGGGAGAAGAAACGTGAGGGAACTAAATTGAGTAATTTGTAATTATCTATATACCTTCATACATAGCGTCACGCCTATTTCCCAAATGGGTAAATAGAGACAATTTGTCCACACTTTTTACGGTCCTGACATATCACTTTTGCCATGCCCACATTCATCAATCGCTGTATGCTTGCTCGTTGATTCCTGTAATCACCTTAATGTCTACATATTCAATCTGTTTCTGGTCTGTGTTATGTGTTTCTTAAATAAGCATAACGCCCAAGACATTGGACTTGCGATCACGTGGTTACGGCTTTTACAGTGAGCCATTACAACGTTGAAATGTAACTAACTGTTCTGCGTGGTCTGACCAACGTGCTGATGAAGAAAGTGAATCGTGCTGGTTAACAGTGGTGCGGTCAAAGGTCGAACATTACCCGCGTTAGCGGTATGAACGATTACTTATTTAATTTGAATGATAATACTATCCTCATTGTATGCCGTTGACAGTCTGTTATAAAGTTGTCGATGTCTGTCACTCCGATCTGTCAGTAGTGTGTACGTTAATAGAGCATCAATCGCTATATGCTTGCTCGAGCACTTTACTTGCTCCTGAGAGGTCGCCGGCGCCGGGTGTGCGCACTGAATTTCATTTTGTTGCAATGCCCAGTTGGCGTGGAAAAAAGAGAAGCATTTCTTGGTGATGCCGTTGACTATTACTGCGTGACTATTATTGTACTTGACTTATTACACATACTATACAGCACTCCAACGTTGAAGAATCTAACAAGCTAAAAATTAATAATTCTGACGGGTAAAATAAAACGGGTAAAATTTTCATAGTAATAAAATAAAAAAGAAAAAAACGTGGATACTCAACTTATTTACAACTCGACACAAAAATACGAATATACCCTCACAAGTGATAGGATAAGCGATCTCGTAATCAAAAAACAGTTGGGAGCACTGTAGTCTCACCTATTTATTTAATAACTTTCGTTGGCTCGATCTCATTAGTAGTTTTATTTAATTTTAGATGAGTGAGATATTTTTGAGGATATGTTTTTTACTACTAGAAAGTACTACACGAGTTCGCATTTCCGATATCTTTGGACAATTTATTTAAAGTAAAGCTCCTTCGTTTAACAACGTCTTTGGCCTAGAGGAGTACGTACATTCACGAGGTACTAAAATGTTGTCTTTCCTACGATGACTACTGTTACCTAACTTCATGTATCAACTGCGAATTCATAGTCTTAGTAAATTATAAGCGTACAACTACAAAATCTTGTAGTTGTTTCAAATTCATGTGTTGTGTCTTTCATGTGCTGACATCATCAGCGGGTTAATCGCTAACAGGATTGTCAAAGAAAGTATAATCCTGTTTCTCGCTGGAAAAGGGAGTTAAATCAAATTCAAAGGGCAAATGCGTGCCAAGTAGGAATGCTGTGTTTTAGGAAATGTTTTTGTTGTGTTGGTGGTATCCATCGACAGCAGCAATTTTGATTGTTATAATTTTTTACCAGACAGGGGTTTCAAGCCTTATTCACGGGCTAATGGCCAGGTACAGCGAATGATGTCTGTGCTAACCAATTGTTTCATAATAGCTGAAAATTACGATAATACATTTTGGAAGATAAAAGCTCACCAATCTCGATACTTGAATTGAACAGAATTGAACACAATTTTGCCATATATGCCATGCCATAAGGAGAAACCGGTCAGGTGTAAACATAAAGAAACAAAAATGTGGATTGGGTGCCAATGAGTACGATTCTAGAATGAATCTAATAAAACTCAGAAACGAGGCAAAAGATAGGATGGACGAGCAAGTAACTAATTGATTCTAATAAAGTTACAATTCGTCCATTTATCGTAGGTGATTTGGTTTTGGTTCAAAAGAACCCTCGGATAATTTATAAATAGTCAATACGTCTGTCATGGAAGCCTTAGCGCTTTGTCTGGAAATTCAACTGAAAGCCCTTACGCTTTGTCTGATAGTTGGACTGAAAGCCTTTATACTTAGTGTGAGATTTTCACTGAAAGCTCTTACGCTTTATCTGATTTATTATTATTATTTAATAGCTACTCTGAGCGTCTGAGACAGACCTGTTCTTTGTATGTATCAAAGTACAACGCAAGAGCGCGTTGATTTTCAGAATGGCCATGCCAGAGAATGAACGATTACTTATTTAATTTGAATGGTAACACTGCCCTCATTGTATGACGTTGACCGTCTGTTATAAAGTTATCGATGTCTACTTCGATCTGTCAGTAGTGTGTACGTTAATAGAGCACTTCACTTGCTTCTGTGATGTCGCCTGCGCTGGGTGTGCGCACTGATTGATCAAAAATATAAGATGGCGGACAAAGATATAAACCACGTGGATTCAGATCTTATTGAATATATATATACGCGTGATCGCCGTCCTCCATGAGCGCAGCCTAAAGGTGACAGGTGAGGCCATCTGTCACCCTAGCAGAAGCCGGCCCGGATGGCGTTGGCGGCTGTTAGGGACAGTAATGGGAACATCAGGGTTCTCACAAAGGGGAGTGTTAGTGTATATTTTGTAAACGCAATATATGTCATTCTAATGTTAATGTCATATTGGTTGTTTCTCATCTATGATGTGTGGCAACACTGCTCTTATACGCTGTTCTGTGTGTGTCGAAAGTTATCTCCACTTGTTATCAAAATACATCTAGATTTATACTAATAATTAGTTTTCTTTATGCCCAAAACCCATCAGGTTATGGGCCCAGGACGATGAAAAAGTATTAATTTCCATATATNGTACTACTTTTGTTGCACCCTGAAATCTCATTGGTAAACTAGGTGGAGTGACAGTAAATTCTCTGAAACACAGGACGTTAAATGTATTAACAGTTGTATCGGTTTATTCCACTATGTTAGTAGTAAGTAGAGTTTTTGGTGTCCAAATTTCTGGTGAAATAGTTCAACATAGACGGAGGGCTTAGTACACCTTGAATTTATTCACCCTGGCGAATAAAGGTGACTTTTTTCATCTTTTGTACTTCTTTTCTTCTCCTAAAACTTTTAAAGAACAATGGCAAAGCGTCTTTAAATGTCTTTATTTACAACAACAATAATTACAACACGAAATAATTTTGTAGGTTTTTTCCAATGATAATATATCATATAAGATTATAGTGCGTCTTAAAACTGCAGCTGGTAAATGATTACCTGTACCTGTATTGAACGTTAAATATTCAGTTATAACTAAGTGGAATAAACCACTGTTTCGTATATAGAGGCAATCATAAGAATGACATGAATTGTAATTATATATTAACATATTATTATGTAGTACTTGTGTATAAGTATTTATTTATTTATTTTAAATTTTATGCACTGTTGTACAATGGCGGTCTTAATGCCCAAGGCATTCTCTTCCAGTCAACCTTAGGGTAATGTAGAAATCTTGTAAGGTAGGTGGTGCACAAAAGAATGAAAGAAATACTTAAACATACATAAGACATATAGGATACATATATCTTAAATACTCACACAAATATATACATATATAAATAAACATACACAAAACTACTTTAGTACACTATTAAAACTTGAATGTATACCAATTATCGGTTATTAATTTCTGCCATTTCGTTAAGAAGGAGCTCATGCACCTTCTTTTTAAATGTAAAACCGTTTGTGGACATCCCAATTTCGAGTGGGAGCGCATTCCAGAGCAGTACCACTTGGACAAAGAACGAAGAGTTCACGAAGTCAGAGTTGTGAGAGGGGCATAAAAGAAGCAGATTATTTTCTGATCGAAGATTCCTATCGTGATTAGAGGACAGATAACGGAACTATGGAGCAAGGTATGAAGGTGAAAACGATGACTTGAGAAGTGAAAATAAAGTAGTAAGTGCTCGCTGATTGCCACGCAGGCGAATAGGTAACCATTTTAATTGGCAACGTAGGGCAGACACGTGGTCGTACTTCCGGAGATTAAAGATGTATTAAATGCAGTTATTAAGAAGGCGGTCTAGTTTATTGAGGAGGTCTGCATTCAGTTCGTAATAACATACATCAAAATAGTCAATAATTGGAATAATTAAAGACTGCATGAGAGTAGTTTTGATGTTAGTAGGCAGGAAGTTCTTGAGACTATAAAGTGTTCGTAGGTGTCCAGTTACTTTCTGGCTGACGTAAGTAATTTGAATTCGCCTATCAAAGGTCGAATCGATGAGAAAGCTGAACGGAATAACTGAACAATTAAACACGATCGGTGAGTTTGAGACGTTATCGAGTCTACTCATTATTCGTTTTTGCCTACTATTATCGCCTGACATTTCGTAGGGTTAACCGATAGTCCAAATCTAGTCGATCACAAATTTAGCTCTGAATCCCTGTTGATTACGTCGATAGCTTACGTTATATCCTCCACTCTTGTATGTGCATACACTTGAAGATCGTCTGCATATAGGTGATACGCATTCCGAAGTTGTTGAGTAATGAGGTTAATAAATATAGAGAATAAGAGAGGTGATAGAATGCCGCCTTGAAGAACTAGAAGAAAAAGAAAAGAAATTAGAGAAGTTAACTAACATCATTACTTTAACTTTGGTGTCTTCTATTCCCCTCCGAATATCATCAGTCACTTTAAGGAGAGCGGTAACTGTGCTTTGACCGGGCCTAAAGCCGGATTGCATAGGGCTCAAGGACTGTTTTCTGTGAATAAATTGTTAGAATTGTTTATAAACACAGGCCTCAAACACCTTAGATAGGAAAGAAAGAATGAAAATAGGTCGGAAGTATTCAGGAAGTGTAGGATTATTATTTTTTGGGAGAGGAATAATATAAGCTTTGCGCCTCAAGGAGGGGAAAAAGAGAAATTTATTAAGTGAGTAATCACAAGGGGAAAACAATCTAAGATGGTGACAAACATGCGACGGCTAAAGCCATCACATACAACGGCAAAAAAAAAAAAGAAAGTCGCACTGGCAAGACCAGATATGTAGTTCAGAGTTTGACACTTAGTTTGAAGACCCAGTGTAGTTGTAGGTGAGAAATAACGGTTGATATCATTCATACTAATTGACTTATTGAATACAGAATGTTGTTTTTTACCAATTTCTAAGGTACCCAGAAATTTCCAGATACTGAAAGAGGAAGAAGACTATATTTTTAAGAATATGTCGGCGTTTAGTGTTGCGTATCACCTGTTTGCACCGATTCCTTGCAGCTTTATTAAGATTTTTCTTGTACCGAAGAAATTAATGATCCCTCCTCCTCATGGCAGCCCGGACCTCTTCCGTTATCCAAGGTGCGGATGCTCGTTTTACCTTCACGATCCTAATGGAAAAATAACCCCCTATAGTCTGATAACAATGTCATTGAAAATACTAATTTTGTTATCCATGTCGGTAGTAGTTCCCATATTTGTGCAGTCTATTTCTGCAGCCTCTGCAAGCAACTTTTCTACGTCAATACTTCGAAAACTGCGAATTTGTACAACTTTAGGAGGAGATTTGGGAGGCATAAGGATATAAAACAGGAAGACTAAATCATGATGAGAAAAGCCAGGAGCTAAAAGTATGTTGTTTATTCAAATGTAATGAGAGCACTAGGTACCTAAGCAGCCTATACTGTTTTTTTTATAATCCTTAGACTGTTGAAGTGGAACTTTATTAATACTAAACAGAATATTTAAATTCTTTTTTCCAATTACTCGGTGGGATGCATATACATAAATGTTGTTTAAATATCTGCACAGGTTGTTTAGTTCCTATAAGCATTTGTATTTTGCTTGGTCAGGAATTGAAGCTCATGAATTTTATTAGTAGGAGAGCTACTAAATCTTTTGAGTAATAGTATGCCTGTAAAACTAGAAATCCTAATAGTGAGTCATGCATGCCAAGTACGGTAACCATCACCTGGCATGCATCAGCCCTGCGTGTCATCAACCCCTATATTTTTGAAAGTGTAAAACATTCTGAGAAAAAAATGTTGTTGCTGTGAACATGAAATCTTTATGCGATGTTTCATTCATTCATTGTGAAGTTCAAAATAAATTAACCGGCCTTTTGGAATAGCACAAATACCTGACAGCTGAACTGAAAGGTGTGTACTATATCCATTAAAATAAATTTTGATCTGTAAAGTTGAAATTTATATAGGTATTTGTCTAAGCGATTATAGAAACTAAATACAATGACAGGTGGTTTTGGATAGCATAAGTTCTTGACAGGTGAGATGGAATATGCTATGGGGTAGCTAGTAGAGGAGTATCGTGATGTTTGTAATGCGAATGAGACAGTTTATTCGGCCGTAAAGTTTGGGAGTCGTATTCGCTGAGTTTAAAGTAGGAGGTGGGAAAACCGTGAAACGATGGCAGCGCGCACCCCGTAACCAAAAAAGGAAATTTTGACCGACCAACTGTCACTTTTTGGTAGCGAAATTATCGTATCCGTGCATATTAAGTAAAAATAAACTTAACTCTGTTTCATAGTTAACTTTGAGACCAATGATAAAAATCACAAATTCTATGAATTTTCACAAGCAAGTTGGAAATAAAACAAACATTTCATCAAAATTGTGTTGGAGGGCCATGTGACCCGTTCCTCTACAGTGGTTACCCCTGACGTGATTGAAAGCAGCATCACCGCACTACCATCGTGTTCACTCTCACAGCAAGTCTCGGCCAGCCAGCAACCGCGGGTTACGACACACGCAGGATGCGACCGCTACAGCCTGGTTACCCCTATGGCCTCTACAGCGTCTAGGCACAGCACACTGCACCTACAGTCAACGTAAGCTGTGGCCCTACGTCCTCCCCGTCCAAATTGGATGGGTGACCGGGACGGCTCCGTGGCAGTCGTCGGCTCCGCGGCGGCTCATTACACGCCCTTGTCGCTAAAAGACAAGGGCAATCCATATGTTGTCGCCGAGTGGGGGAGAGATCACCGTATACGGTGTATACTTCTCCCAAACCTGAGTTTGAGCGACTTTGAGGTCTTCCTTAACAACCTGGAGACCTCGATGCGGCGGTTAGCGTCTGGGCACTTCCTCGTGCTGGGGGACTTCAACGTCTATTGCGTGGGGTTCCCCAGGGACGGACGCCAGGGGCGAGGCCGTAGAGAAGTGGCCCCTCGCGTTCCGCAGAGGTCTGTCTTTGGACAACTCCTGTGGAGCGTGGGATGTGACTGGGTCCTTTGAGAGCGTCACCCTCCGGGACATCTTGTACGTCTTTTTACGCAATATGCCGTTGAAACGCGCGCTGCCTAAAATTATATCGCCGTCACAACTTAACATTGACGACTCCAAACCAAATAGTGCTTCTAAAGAATGCGATGTAAATACAACAAATCTGAGTGTTATGCGTCGATATAAGCGGAAACGTGCAAGCAAGCAAAAATTTGTTAAAATGTTTAATGATTTTAAATCGGTGGAACAACAAATTTACATCTTTACAAGAAAGTATTACGACTATAAGTAAGCAAAACGTATGCCCTATACGTGACACGGGTGAATTTCTATCAGCAAAATAGGATGACACGGTGAAGAGGATGAATGAGCTCGAGAACGAAAGAAAGCTTAACTACACTTATATCACGAAATTATAAAAAAAGTTTCGAACGATAACTAAAAATGTCTAATACAAATATGCGAAACTTTCCTCAAAAAAACAAAAGAACTAAGGAAGATCTAACGGAAATTGTTGTTAACACCAGTAAAGCTTTAAATATTCACGTTGCTAAGTCTGATATTCGAGATATCTATCGGACTCCTACGAAGTCCGAGTTGGTCACTGCTTCTTCGGTCACGGCCCTAAGGCGCATCACGGCATCGACCGTCACACGCCCCACTCGGAACCCGAATTGGCCGACCTCGCTGAGGTGCCAGACGATGCGGGCACAGAGCACCCTCCCAAACAATTTGCGTTCAATATTTCGTTTTGTCAGCGTTCAATATTAGTAAATTTTTATGTATCCAGTTAGTAACTATGTTAAACCCTTCTTGTGCGTGATTATATAATTCAGTGCCCGATTTGACTGAAACTAGTATAGCCGTGTCGTCCGCATACGTTACAATGATACTATTTTCCAGCTTTAAGCAGCACATATTATAATTATAAACCAGGAATAAGGTACATCCTATAATACTACCTTGAGGAATAGCGTAGTCATTATTTTTGAGGTTAGAACTAGTGTATTGTCCAATTAATACAGCTCGTTGTCGGTCTCCGAGATAGTCTTCAAAAAGGGCCAGCTGCTTTTCAGCTTGCGCAATAGCACTGTAAAGGAAACGGTATCATATGCCTTGACAAGGTCAAGGAAAATACCCATAGAGTGCAAGTTCTTGTCCAGATTATCAACGATATAATTAGTTATCAGTGGATCAGTTTGACCTAAAACCAAATTAGTTTTCAGAAATCAAATTGTTGACTTCAAGATATTCAATCAACCTGGAATTTATGATTTTTTCTAATATTTTAGATAGGCCTAACAGGACATAAAAAGGTCTATAATTACTAATACAACATTTGTCTCTTGCTTTGTAAACCGGCCTAAAAACAGCCTTTTTTTAGCATTTTAGGAGACACTTCTTTTAATAGACATAATTGGAAGATATGTGTCAATGGGGGGCTAAATCGTTTGAGTATACTATTACTTATATTGTCGTACCCAACTGCAAAGTCATCCTTTAACTCGTTTTTAGTTCTTTTTTCGTTTCGTTAACATCTGTATCTAATAACATCAATGAATGTAGTATAGAAGGTAAATTCGTAATAGGGTGTTGGGAGGAAATTCTTGAGTTAAAATTTGATTTATCAAGTTTTTGTTCAAGTATCAGTTAATTTTATTTAATGCATAGG